>WWET01000923.1:250420-265198 GCA_011038615.1 Limnodynastes dumerilii
GGGGCGGTACCTCCATATAAACAGGACACCTGGTGAAACGCGTAGAGCCCCAGGACTATGAGATCGGCACTGATCTCCCTCGCTGTGATCCTCTGCTGTGCAGGTGAGAAACGTCATCCTTCATATCACATACCTGGCGCGCAGTGAGGTTATTATTTCCTCCAATCAGAGACCAGCTTTTATTTCAGCATATCGTTGGAGTCCGCGTCCTCCCTGAATGGCGCTCATCTAGTTTTGCAGGCCGCTGAGACCAGGTCTAGACTTACAATAAAAATGCAATAATATCCCACAACAAGAGGCTTAGGGCCAGATTTACTATTTACTGCATTTGGAAAAGTGGAGATGTTGCCCCTAGCAACCAATCAAATTCTAGCTCTCACTCTCATACTAGAAAATGTCAGCCAAAATCTGATTGGTTGCTATGGCCAACATCTCCACTTTTGCAAACCCGCAGCTTAGTAAATTTGGCCCTTACTGTCTAATATATTATTTTATTGTAATTATACAACTTTTGGTTTTTATAATAACCTTTTACAAGTTTTTTGGGGCTCCTGTGCCACCATATGTAGGTGTCTATGCCATTATATGTTTCCCTATCACTTATAGCCACCTGGAGAGGACGGACGGGGAAGGACGAGGCGTGGTAATGTGCGCAGAGCGAGATTTGGGCGTGTCACTCATCAGTTACGTCCATTTTGCGAGAAACTCTGCGTCTGGCCTTCAGAGTCCTTGTACTCTTTATTCAGGAGAAAGGCGCCAGTTGGCGCGCGCCAATGATGGAAGCCGGCGAGGCCTTTAAGTTCGTATGCCGCAAGCCTGAATGCAATATCTTGCAGGATTCTATTTTTAAGATGGCGTCACGCGGGGAGGTTAAGAATGCCCCACGCTGCGGATCCTGTATCTTCCAGGATTCTATTTTTAAGATGGCGTCACGCGGGGAGGTTAAGAATGCCCCACGCTGCGGATCCTGTCCCTTCTGTACACTGTAATATGACTAAGAGGGAACGCCCACTTCTCAACTCAGTCCCGCCCCTCTGTCTTATGTCTGGATGGGCACACAGAGAGAGGGAACGCCTACACTGTAATATGACTAAGAGGGAACACCCACCTGTCATGTCATAAGTTCGCATGGGTGAGAATGCGTTCTGATTGGTTAGCATGGATTATCGTGCAGCTCTGAGCATGCTCAGTGTGGAAGGCGGACGCCATATGCCTGAATCGCACGGAAGGTGAAGGTGTGGATACGGCACAATGTCACGTCAACATCCTTTCCATTGCAGATATTTTTTTTTTTTTCCATTCTACTAAATCTCTAAGTGCCACCTCTAGGCTGCGTATGTTTAAAAAAAGATTTCCATTCTACTGAATCTCTAAGTGCCACCTCTAGGCTGCGTATGTTTAAAAAAAGAATACTTTTCTCATGTACGGCAAAACGTTTATTTAACATTCAAACTGCCATAAAATTAAGTTTGTTTTTTTTGATAGGGAAAAATACAGCAAACAGTGATTTTCACTTTACTTCATAGTAATCTATATAAAAATATTTATTGGGCTCATACGGTTAGTAAATCACACTATAAAAGCAGTTCAGCACTAAATATTGCACATTAACGTTCATTTCATATGAATAAAATATTAACTGCCTACTTCTCGATGTACAAAAGTTTACAAAATTTTTTGTAACAATGACAATTCAAACACATTTCAATGTCAACAAAATGTTCAAATTCCAAATCCAACACAGAATAAAGAAATGTTACGACGTGTACATAGAATTCTTATTTTACAAGCAATTTCAAAATATAATTTCTTGTTGTACAAATCTATATTTCCATGTTAGTACATTTAAAATATATATATATTAAATAGGCACAGAAAGCAAAGCCATACAAAGATCAGAGGTCACATTCTACAAGAAGAAATTTTGCACTTGTACCCAATAGACAATTTCTATTTAAGCTACTCAATAGTTAAAATGAGATGATTGTTATCTCACAATTTTCACCTAAAGCCTAGTAAAGAAGTGTAAACTTCTAACGTACAAGACACTGTATGAAATCCTTTAAAAGTAGGCAAGAGGCTTTGTTCCAATAAAACACAACATAGCAGAGAAAATTGTTCATAAAGAAATATTGTAGGTGCAAAATAAATATGAATCATACCAAATAATATGGACTTTTTTATGAAAAACACATTTTTGAAGCAAACCCCTTTTTTTACACAGTCAGAATACAAGCCAATTACATTTTCTTTGCATTATTCAAAAGTTGCATAGTAATGGTACCCTTCAAGCACGGGTACCTTTTGTTAAGTGTATGGCTGCCTTATCACAGTTGACAGTACATTTTGAGGTGTGTTCACCCCCTACCCCCATTATGTTTTTGCAGATACAAAAGTGGTTTGTTACTCAATGATAGGCCGAGATAAACTAGCAACATAAAGTGTAAAATCTAAAAGGTTAAAAATCAAAAATACTAAGAGTTCTCATGACAGCACAAATAAGATCCAATGATAATTTTATATATTGCTTTGACAGTTTGTAATATTGTGTATGCAATAAATTGCTGCAGTTTACATAAAGGGGTTGTTTATTGGTTAAACTACCAGTGACACAGAATATAATTAGCCCTTCCAGATCACCATCCCTTACCTGCAGTCAGATTGAACCATGGTTATATCATTTTGAATGCAACCCGTCCAGTCCCACAACATTTATTAAATAAGGTACAAAAAACAGTATCTCCACTCAAGTAACCTTTGAGAGCGCTATGTTACGGAAGGGGCCTCTGCCTATATGCCCCTAGGGTTTAATGCAACAAGAGAAGAAAAGTTCCGTACAGCGCTGACATGCAATTATATTTAAAAGAACACACAGCTTATTACTAGTTAAAACAGTAGAATGTATTAATAAAAACAATGAAAATTTCACGTTATCACGTTAATCATATTCTCTAAGGGACAATTATTCCCAACATCGTTATATACTCTAACGAAAACTGCAACATAGTAACAAAATTAGTTTGCATTGTTTTTATGAATAAATTCTACTGTTTTAACTAGTAATAAGCTGTGTGTTCTTTTAAATATAATTGCATGTCAGCGCTGTACAGAACTTTTCTTCATTTATTAAATAAGTGAACTTAATTAAAATAGATTTTGTAAGGAAGAGTAGTTTTAAAAGGATTGACTTTTCTCACATCTTGGAAAATGGAGGATAGCTACATCCCTAAAATGGATAGAAATGTGTATGAAATTATGCTATTAGAGATGGAAGCTTACATGTCTAGAAAGTGGACAACCTATGGGTTTCCTGAACATCATCCTGATATTTCCTGAGTAAATAAAAGAAATATAAAACTCCTACAACTTACATGTTTTTCAAAACACTTTAAAATGTACCTACAACTGGATGATATTCCAACACAGTTCCATATGTGGAAAAATTTTCAAGTCACTTAAGGAAATATGCACTTCATATATATATATAAACTAGACTAACTGGAGCTATGTTTTTAGCATTTAGCAACACAATCCTTGTGATTAAGCCACTGCCTGTGCACACCACCAAGTCACACAGCACTGAGCAATGTGTGCGCACAAAGACTAGGTGAGGAGTGAAATTTATAGCTATACAGTTGTATTACCCTTATTTACATAAATAAACTGCTTACTCTATAATCATAATGGAATACACTTATGGTTTCTTGAAGGACTTTCAGAAAATCTCCAAAGTCTCATAGTACTATCATACAGAAATAGTGCATTTATCGAGTTCCTAAAATATATATGAAAGTTGTATGGGCAAGGCTTGCATATTCCATTCCTTTTCACAATCTAAATTACCAAGTGGGTTCTGCGCTAACTACTTCTATACAAAAATTTGCTGTACAGAAACAGCATTGTGTGCTTAATTAACCTTTATGAACAACTTCTGAGAAGCCAGTGACATCAATGGGGCCAGATTTACTAAGCTGCAGGTTTAAAAAAGTGGAGATGTTGCCCATAGCAACCAATCAGATTTTAGCTCCCATTTTCCTATTACATACTAGAGATGATTGGTTGCTATGGGCAACTCTCCACCTTTCCAAACCCGCAGCTTAGTAAATCTGGCCCACGGTTTATCTCATGAATCGGTCCATATCACATAATATTTTTCAGAATTGCATTTGTGATATGGCTACTTTAAAGATGCACTTATGAAAATACATTTCACTGGAGGCTGTAACCTGAACAGTTACTATAAAAAAGTTATTAGAATAATCTAATATTTAAGCAAAAAGTTCATGAAAAAATATAAAAATGGGTTTATAAAAAATGTAGATATACCTATTAATAACACAGAATACATTTCTATGGAGTGTGTATCTGACGCTATGCGAGTGTAATGTCAAGTTAGGTAAAAATATGTATACTATATTCTGTGCAAGTTTCCATAAGCTCAATGTCCGCCATTTAATATGACCTCTGAGCAAGAGAATAAGCTCAACTATTAACAGAAAAAAAATAAAAATTGGTCTCTCTGAACTTGGCAAACAGTAAATTCCTCCATGTTCGAAACAAGTTTTCAGTAAAACACAACATAGCTATACAATGTGCAAAAACATGAATCAATCTTTCTTTTGTAATTAGGATGGATGTAGTGTGAGAGTTAAAGGTGCCAAGTAAAAAGACTATTCAATTACCAGTTCTCCAAACATCACCTTGTCTATTTTGTGTCAACTCCAAAAAATGTCCAATAGTTACTGAACAACATGAATGCTGACTAGGTAAACTGAATACTCCAGATGCAATACTTATTGACCAGAGCTGATCTCTCGATGGAGAATCTGCTGTAAGCACGAGCGTTGCAGCCATATTCTACCTATTACAAGGTATAGTCCCATATGCTGCTTTTGATCGTGATATCGAGTGTGGAGCATTTTCAAGGGTTCTGGAGTATGAAGGTTCAATAGTTGTTCCAGATATCTTTAAGTGACCAGGTTCCCTGTGGTATGCAGTTTTTTCAGCCATATACACCTTTGGCTGGTGGTATTTTAGTCTGTAGGTGTCAGTCATACAATTGTCTACAGAAAAGTATGTGGTGAGTGCAACTGTATCATTTACATGGGAAATGGGATCTAATGGCAATGTTTGCTGAACTATCTTTGACCGACAGTCATACATTGAAGATCCAGACAGATTTGATGTGTTCATTTGTAATTCATTACTTTGAAATGCATCTCTCTTTGGATAGTAGTCCACATCAAAGTCTGGTCTCACAAAATCACCAGATAAGTTTCTTTCAGAACCTGCTGAATGAACATGTGACAAGGTTTGCGGATGTGCTGAAGTGGTCATGGGTGAAAAATGTTGCTCTGTTCTTGGTATAGCACTTCGTGTGTACTTCTTCACAGGTAAAGGTGGTGGTAAATTGTTTAAGTCACGATTATATACAAAGCTGTTGTCATCTTTGTTGCAAGATGGATTTTCATCGGGTGATAAACCCTGAATGTTCATGTACTGTACTCTATTACACTGCAAGACAGTCTCTGAAGAGCCACAACAAGTTTGTTGCAAAGTATTTGTTAATCTGTTTGTGTTTAGTGAACGTTCAAGGTGCAAACAGCAATTTTTTGATGGGCAGGAAATCAGGCGGTGGGAACTTTCCAGGGGATCCTCGTGATTGTTCAGGCAGTAATCTTTATTACGTGGCGAAAGAATCGGCGAGTGAAGTTCTCTTTTATAGTCACTAGCTAGTTTCCTAAATAAGAAAAAAATTAAATCTTTTTAGATGCAATATAAAGTTTCAATTTACCATATTTGCTTTTAAAACTTGTATAAAAGATTATATCAACTATCATACATTTCAATTTGTAGATTCCGGTGTCGGGTGTGGGTCTGTAGTAAGAATAGCCCTTTTTTTGACAGGGGCGTTTTATACTATACCAGTTCCAAACTCACTCTCAAATCGCTTGCTTCTGCCTCACAGAGGAGAAGCAATCAATCATCCCCACAACAAAGTGCAGCGGCATATGGTAAATGTGTATCTAACCCCAAACCTTATCCTAATCCTTACCCTAACCTTCTCCTCCCCGCAGCCTGACCCAAGTCAGGGGTGGGGAACAATTTTTCTGCCAAGGGCCATTTGGATATTTATAAAATAATTTGAGGGCCATACAAAATTATCAACTTAAAATTAGCCCCAGTATTCCCCATCATGTCTCTCCAGCCCCCCAGTATCCCCATCATGTCATCAACCCCCAAGTATCCACATCGTGTGCCTCCAACCCCCTAGTATAAACCATCATGTCTGTCCAGCCTCCCTATATTTCCTTACCGCTTCACTTACCTTTAATGTCTTCCCTTCCTCTGCGGCGCACGCCCCTGCGACGCTGGTGTCACCAGGAATGAGCTCCTATGCGTGCAGGAAGTCACTGTATCAGTTGTCGGGTTTGCAATCAGCCTCTCTGTGTAATTACAGTGGCAGTTGATAGCAGGGACCACCTGCTAGGCGGCCCAGACCAAATGACTTTGCGGCCGGAGGTTCCCCAACCCTGCCCTAAGACCACCTACCCCGCAGCCTCACCCTAAGACTCACCTGTCCAGTCTGGCGGTGGGACAGGTCTGCAGTGGTTTCAGAATAAATGGGTAAATATGCCGGAAAATAGATTCAACTTTCTAAACAGTAATATTTTCTAAATAGAGACAGGCAAAAATGATCTTTTGGCTGTCTGTATTGTGAAAATGAGCTTTTGTTGCAGAGAAGGCATCCCCCTGGTGTCAAGGGGATTTAACATAATAAAAAGAAAAAGGGAAATAAAAAGAACATAATACCTTTGGAAAGATGGACTGTGTGACGTGTCACGAGGAACTGGGGACAGTCTGTCCTCACATCTATTACGCTCCAAACCATTATAATCTTTGCTGAAACCTTCAATAAATAAAACACACACAATTTGAAACCATATTTAAAACACAGTGTTACACCTAAATAACTTTCCTGTAACCGTCAGAAGACATTTTAAACCATATATTCACTTTCTACACACCGGCAGAAAGGCGTTGAGCTGCCCAGCCTCTTTAAACAAGTACAACAGGCCCATCAACTTAATTTGGCAAAGCCAGTAGCTTTCTCAACATTGCCATGTGTCACGTTGCTAAAATCAAGCTATCCCACAGAGAAAGTTACTCCAATGTTCATGATACGCAGGAGGTGCGTTCTCTCTTACAATTAGGAAATTAATAAAATAAACACACGCATGGCTATGGAAAATTTTAAGACAGTTTTGTGAACATTACAGCAGATGGCAGCACAGTTCCACCAAGGACACGAACACATAAGAGTAGCATGTTTTAAAGGGAGTAATGTTCACCGACACCAGAAGGGTTTGTCTTCAGGATTCCAGTGCATTTAAAAATAGAAGCGTTATTTTTTTCTTTGGCTGACACAGAGGACCATGCATGGCTAAAACCAGCTAGTGATTCAGTTGAGAAGTTTGGCCCAGGGCTCTCTGCAAAACTAAATATGGCAGATGTTCATGTTCTGGCCTGTAGAATCATTACGGCATTATCAGAGCAGGGGGATGTGGCAATGTGGCAGTTAATTCATTTATTTTCTTCTGCACCAATTTGATTACTGACAAATATGGACTATAAAAGGAGAAATGTTCATTTTAAAGTTACTAGATAAATATATTTTTATAAACAATAGTCCACCCAAAACTGAACATTCTGTATAACTATACAGTCATACAAAAAATGCATAATTATGACCCACTGTTGCCCTGTAATAGGGAGAATAATATACTCCTCTGTTACATCTCATTGATGACATTACCCTGTGAACAATCTGCTGCAAATATGGAATTATAACGTTTACAACAGCAACACAGAGTGGAAACTGGACCCAGAGCAAGCTGCAATCTCTATTATAGTATACAAAATTCTTAGTTTAGTGGTTACCATAGTGAAACATGATTCAGGTGCAATCAGGGACAAGATAATGAACACTGTGACAGGCTACTAAACAGCAGAATAAGGGTGAATCAGAGGCTCCATTCATTTCTCCCCATGGTTGTAAATGAGGTAATAATAATAATGCTGTCTGTAGTACATTAAAACCAATGGAATTTTTTTTACATGCAATGTTTTCCAAGTATTTTTTCCAGAATGTGAAAAAACGACTAATCTTTGGTCACAGACAGGAGCGCTCATTACAGAACATCATAACCATCAAATTGCACCAATTTTTTTCTTGCTTCTGGGTTTGCATTAAATTACTTAAAATGCAACCTATCTCAAAAATGGGGCTTGAAAAAAATGTATATTTTATGAACCTATATTTTGATCATATTGTGACCAATTAACAGACACAATAACAAAACCAGCAGTTTCATAGAAAACAGGAACGGATATTATTCCAATAATTATTAGTATTTTGCACTCTTACCGTTTAGTTGACTTCTGTTGTGCGGAGAGGTAGAAAGAAACCCATTGCCATGCTGTTGGTCACTGAAAAAATAAAGTACATTGGAATGTAAAATGCATGAAGCATGCTTTAAAAATGCTAAATTTGAAGTCACACAAACTCTCTACAAAGATAACTGTGGTCTGTTTGGACAACAAGTGCAGTGCAGGACTGGGGACTAAACACCATAAACAAAAAATGCACAATATCTTAAAGCACCAGTAAATAAGTCTGTCCCTTCCATTCTGTGGTGATGTTATTACTGTGACACTTTAAATATATTACATATTATAGATGACTTTCTCTGATTAAATATACAGTTTAACTTAAAATGCCCTGATTAAAAAATAAGCATTGTGAATACAGGAAAAAAAACCTTATATTCTGACACTAGTTAACACCTGACCAGGAAAAGGAACAAATAGCAAGACAGCTGAATCTTCCTTACTTAATATAGATGGTGTGTGTTAATACTCAGTCTATGTGATAAGATTTTTTGTATTTATATATGAAACACAGTATAGATAATATGCATTTATTTTTATGAAAATCTAAAAGTAAAAATCTTGAAAAGAAAAAGAAATCGAATACATTTAGAGAGAAATTTCAGTTTAAAAATTATTTCCTTCCTGTGTGTGTCCCTAATAAAACTGCTGGGCCTGAGACCATGCTGCTACTGCTCTGGATTTAGTGTAGTTTGTCCATTCACTTTCAAAGTGAGACATCTACACCTCAATTTTATCATCAAGAACACCCTGGGGTAGAGAAAGCATCAATGAAAAGCTACAAACTCTTGTTTTAATGAAAATAACAAATATATTGATTGGGAAAAAACATATTATGTTTTCCCCATGCATCATTAGTTACTTCTACTAGTAGTCTCATAGCTCAAATACTGGGAGAGTTGGCCCTTTTTTCACTTTTCCATGTGTCCTAGTAGCATATTATTTGTTCTAGCCTCAGATTCTAGAAATGTCCAATTCCTTTATGCAATGGCCTATGCCCTTATGTGTAAAGTTACTCCACCCATATGTCCTACTTTATTTTCTAAACAGAGTATAAACTGGTGTAATTGCATACCAGCCATACTTGTGTCTCTTCTGTGCTTAGTAAAAAAATGTCCAATCTGTAATGCTTTTCCCTGCAATTATCAACTCCCCTCTCTCCAATAATAGGATGTATTAAAAGGTTTTACTACCGTTTTGAAATTTGAAACATACCATAAATGTGTTTAAAACAGAACAGTAAAATAGCCACAGAATGTGGCCATTTTACTATTACATACTTCTGAATACTGAACACGCCCTGGTCTCACCAATGCATGTTGCAGAGTCCAAGCAATATTTAGCTAATACTAATATCGGTAACATGTTATGATGATTGGTTTTTTGCCCCTGTTAAAAATTCAAAACGAATAGGGCAGAAGGGATTCCATTTATATGTCCACCTGACAAGCAAATGTGAGAACTGGATAAATATTGAAGAATTTCTCTAGATCTAAAAAAAATGTGTGTAAAACCTACAGCTACTGGAATATTAAAGAAGTCAGTAGTAACCAAACAGAAATGAGTGTTATATAATGTATTCTGTTTATTTCCTTCCATTAACACCTGACTTAATAGAATAAATTAAGACACACTAAAACATCTAAATCTGCATGCTGCTGTGCAGGAAACATGTTTAAACAATCCCAATTTATTTTAATATAACCTTCGACAAAGCTGGGTCCCAGGTTACCACGGAGACCTGGAATTTGGACCTGGCTATGGGAATGAGTAAGGGCCGGATAATCCACCAGGTAAGAGAGGACAGTGCTGTGCCTATGGAAGACTGGACTCGGGTGGAACACCAGACAGCTGAACTGCTTCCAGAATAAGCAGTGCAGCCATGGACACAGGCATGACCATTGGATGCAGGCAAGTCAGTGTTATACACATAGTAGTACGGAGGAGAGAGGAAGTCTTACAAGTCACACAGTCTGGCTCCTAACTTTAAAAAAATGGCTGAGCCCATATTTAAACACAAATACTGATATCTAAAATCTACACCCTTTAAAGTGTCTTTTTACTTAATCCACAGAAATGTTTTAAAATTAATTCTCTGCAAACCTACTATCTTGTATCATAGTAAACAATTATTAGGAGAGTACCACTGAAGAAATTTCCACCTCCCCTAAATTACTAGTGACTCTAGTAAAAATTAATCTATTAAACTTAAATTACTTAGTCAGTGTAGTTCCAAGTATTGTTGATGCCACACAGATGGATGAGCTTTAAGGAATGGTGGAGGAAAAGATATATGTAGCCTTAATACTGTGTGCCATTAACATTATGCAACATTGCCCTAAAGAGTGGCAAGTGCATTATGTTGGGATTTCTCTATACGGCTGTTTTGCAGCTTCAAGCATTGGATAGCTTTACACAAATGGAGGGCTAAATTATTCCAATGGACTTAAGCGGAAATTGCGAAATGTGAATATCTGTGTGATCAATACTCAAGTAATAACAAGCTTTAATAAAAATTTTCCCCAAGTTTACTATTAGTCTATCCTTTGCTCAGTGGTATGATTAGGACAAATCCACTACCACGTATATATTTACTTAAAAAAGGTAAAGTAATGGACAAAAAGAAAACCGTTTAAGGTGGTACAGAGATGGAGATGTGGAGGCGGATACATTGATTCAACATGGCACCGAATGAGAGACAAAAACAGCTTAACCATTTTACGTACTGTCAAATCGCCAATAAAAGGCCAGGTTAGCTTACTTTTTAATATCTGCCTATATACACTTATTGAATGTATTCAGTTATCAAATGCATTGCATTGGTTTAAACTGATCGGTTTACAGTTTCAGGAAGTGACTGCAATTGTATTATTGTTATAATAATTTTCAAAACAGCTAAACAAAAAAGCCATAACTTAGGAGCCCGCTTTTCCACCATATGAGCTCCTACATTAGTGTGATACTTGCAGCATATAATATATGGGTAACAAACATTTAAGGTGATGTGCATGTAGCAACGAACCAAAGATTTGTCTTTTCAAAATGTATTGATTATTAACACCACATTCCATGGTGGCATTTACAGAGACGTGTACTTACATTTTTATAGGAGTTTTGGCCTAGCCACAAGAAACACAAGATTTGGGTCTGTATTATTGTTGTATAATTCCTAATAATTAAGGCACACAGGGCTCATACCGTTACAGTTAATAAGAGCTAATTAATATTTAATAACAATAGTTAATAAGCATTAGGCTGCCAGCAGGTAATTTTTGCACATGCTAAGCTTACCTGTACAAACTGGTGTCTTGGAGTCCTTTCATATCAGCAAAACTAGTTCCTTCAATTACCGGAGAATCAAGATTGCTCGATCCACTGCTGATGTGATCACTGCTTTCATAACCAGATTCCGCTCTCTGCATCTGCCAGCTGTCTAGATGGTACACCTTAGGCTCTGGATTAAGCTTGTTCCTTTCCATCTGACCTTTCCCAAGTGATTCCAAAGAACTCCTGCTGCCAGATTCCTGTTTGATCTCGTCCTCATAAATAGTCATCAGGACTTTTTTCTTAGGACTCTCTTTCGAGCTTTGATCCTTGACGGTCTGTTGTTTACCATTAGAGTTTGCTAAACGCCGCGGGCTTGATTGGTTTTTCTCAATTTCATTAAAGATGCTGTCCACATTAAGAGTCTCTCGCATAGGCCGCCAGGGCTTTCTGCTTCTGCCATTTCCTTTGTACTCAACACTACTATCTGTATCATAGCCAGGTGCAATATTGTTCTTTGCTCTGGATAATTGCTTTGGTTCTGGAATTGCAGTATGACCTGTACTGGAGGAAGAGATTTGTTTGGACGGTTGGTCATGCCTTGTTTGTTTATATGGACCTTTTCCCTGACTGCTGAAGAAGTGAGGATCTGGATGCTGTCTGAAGCCATTTCCAGATGCAGGAGCAGATTTTAGCTGAGTTCCTGTAAAGGACTTTGAATGCCATGCCACACCTCCAGACGATGGATCTGGATTGTTGAGAGAGAAAAACAGGTAGCGTTAGCTTAAACTAAAGCATAAAGTAAAAAAAAAAAACCTGAGCTGATCTTGAAGCTGCTATACCACTGCTAGACCACATATTAGCAGTCACTGTACACAAATGATCAATTATGAATTTACACAATTTCTAAAAATCTCATGTAAATAGAATCCCAACATCAGTAAACATGACACATTAGAAAAACTATATTGCCATACCATGGATACAAGTTTACTATGTAATAGACAGAGCAGTGTTCTCCCCAGGGCATTTTAGCAGAGTGCTCCACCCGGCAATTTTAGCTTACCACCCGGCCAAACCTGACCAAAACGTTGATTGCGATCTCCAGCTTTCAGTCTTGGTTGTGCTCCAATGGACCATAAAGGCTTTCTGACACTGCTTAGTTCCCAGTAGTGCAGCACCAGCGAGGCGTTTCGCAGAGGGAACGTATGTCTGGATCCCGTCAAGTATTATTATTGCAAAGTATTACACTGCTCCCACCCAGCTGCTATTTAATACCACCCGGCTGGCAACATTTTCTGGGGAGAACACTGGACAGAGGAGTAAATATCTCAACTAAAATCCTCAATAGGACTATATCAACCAAATTTGGGACCACCAAAACATAGAAGCTTTGTAAATGGCTGGTGGCTTATCACATATCTGCAAATGTATGTAACAAAGCCATCTGACTTATTTTAAAGATAGAATGTTATGGTTTGTTGCTGGTTAATTGCAAGAGTGCTGGGGTGCCTGATCGGAGGTGAGCCTAAGCCACCACACGTAATGTATCTCTGTGTGATTTTGCACTACGCATGTGCAGAAAAACCACCTGTGACTGCACACCATGCAGGTCAAGCTGCAACGGCTTGCATTCTGAAGGGTGTTTATTGGGAAGTAAGAGGAGGAGGCGGCACAGTTAATGTACAGCAAGGGTATGCCCAACAGATTGCACCTGATCCAGGGGGCTTATCTATTGTGCCTTATTTTATAACAAGGATATTTGAGCAAGTAATTGCATTGCACTTAGCTGCTCTGTGCCTGTGTGGTACCTTCTGTAATTGGCTGCAATGCATCGGTACCATTGTGTGCCCCAGTTTTACAAACGCATATATGACACGCACACAGCATGAGGATTTGCCTTCAGATCTGGATGAGGCCCTGTGTGTCTAAGCTTAAGTTATAGAGACAAAAGACCAGATTCACAGCCAAGAAGCTGCAGCTATTAGTGTGCATATTTTTAAGAACACAAACTGCGGATGCATAGTACCCTTATTTACACAATCTATGTAGGATTTAGGAACAGAGATCTATTAAGAGCGATTCTCAACCACGCTCTTAAGAATGAGCATGCCAGGCTTAGTTAGTTCCAGAGGCTCCGTTGTGAAGCCTCTGTCAGTGGCACACACAGGGGAGAGGTTTTGGCTGCCCTGCACTCCCCCTTGCAGAATGGAGAGAATAATAAATGAATAAATAACGGAGCAGCAACGGAGCAGACTAAACCTCCGTCTGTCTATGGCTACAGCTCCTTCACTGAGAGGAGCCTCTGACATTACAGGACATGTGACTTCTGCAGTCACATGGTGTGAGGTGCTGGCCAGGTTTCAGGAGAGTCAGGTGATGGCAGCAGGAGTCAGGTAAAGTAGCTTTAGAAAGTGATGTGTGTAAGGGGGAAAACATGTCATAAGATTAGCAGGGGATGTGTGAGGAGAGCTGACATGTAGGGGTTGTGTAAGGAGAGCTGGCATGTAGGGGGGGTGTGAGGAGAGCTGGAATGTAGGGGGTGTGTGAGGAGATCTGGCATGTAGGGAGTGTGTGAGGAGATCTGGCATGTAGGGAGTGTGTGAGGAAAGCTGACATATAGGGGGTGTGTGAGGAGAGCTGGCATGTAGGGGGTGTGTGAGGAAAGCTGGCATGTAGGGGGTGTGTGAGGAGAGCTGGCATGTAGGGGGTGTGTGAGGAAAGCTGACATGTAGGGGGTGTGTGAGGAGGGCTGGCATGTAGGGGGTGTGTGAGGAGAGCTCATGTAGGAGGTGACATAAATATGAGAAAAAAGAAAATATAATTGTCATTGGTTATATGCAAGTGTGGGTATGAAATGGTGCTGTGTCTTCTCCAGACTTAAAATAAATTCCATGTGTATTACAGGTGGGGTATATTAGAGGTCTGGAGGTGGAACACTATTATAGGGTATATATGTATTACATTAAGGGTCTAAGGTGGCACATATTATAATGTATGTTGGGTATATTAGTATTTGGGCATGGCATATAGTATAGTTATATAGTGTGCCATTCCCAGACC
>WWET01000923.1:287084-298566 GCA_011038615.1 Limnodynastes dumerilii
AAATGTATTTTTTATAGATATCCAGGCCCTGCTAGGGCTTCTAGATCCTAAAAAGCGATTGCCCCACAATAGAATGGAGCTATCATTAGTTAGTTTAAGCCTGATTTTGATAAATTAAGGACTGGGGACTGTTAAGAACCTCTGAGGTTAGCACTATTTAGTCCCAGTTGAAGAGGGTAGGGAGAAAGGTATTTTTACTTTACAGAACATATTACATATGTGTTTTTTAATTTAATTTAATTTTTTTGACAAAAATTCACCAGCGAATTTTGAATTTCTGTGCATAAAAAATGCTAAATTGAATACAGCGTTAAAAATTCACGCTAATTTCCTTATGCAAATGAGCATAAAGTGAGCATAAAATTCGCTATGCACCTAATTGAATCTGGCCCAAAATGTACAACATAATCTGTCAAATTGTGGCCTGTGTTACATAGTAGAATTAGATCAAATGTTTCCACTCAAACTGCCTATAAAGAGCCTGGTATTCTCTGATTGTGGAGGGTAATGTCATAGGACCGCTTCCAGAATTATACAATGTAGCTGTTCTACATGTACATACAATGGCTGCTTTGCATTACTGCGCATGCGCAACCAAAAAGTTTCTGATACAGACATGCATCTTTATGAATCGTACAGTAAGCGCTTAAGTCTTTCCGTTCGATTCACTATTAAGCACCAGCCCTATTTACTGTGGGGTTTGCTTGTAAAACTTAAGGTAGGGTTATAGAAGTGTCATAGAGTGCTCTACCCTCGCACGTACAATGCTTAGGATCACACTTGTGGAATTATACTGCTGCTGCAAAGGTGTTGTAGCGGAAGTGGAATTGAGGATCTGGTCAATAGTTGACAACTTTTATTTTTTCCCTCTGACAGATTCTGAAGATGGGAAACAAAATAAACAACTTTAAGCATCACTGCAGGGAAAAATGCAGGAGATTTTTCTAGAGTCTCCTGGAGATTTTGGGAGAGCTGGAAAGTAGGGGGTAATGTTTTTTTTTATTGTAAATGGGCATAGAGAAACAATTATTGCTGTAACAGTACATTATAATTAACACACTTTATATAATTTCATACAATGCGATATGTGAAAAAATATTCCCAACTATTTTAAGCCCTGATGAGCATTATGATTCATGCGTACACACTGACACGATTTAAGTCATGATTTGGGATTTTCATCTCCCGTAACTCTGCTCAAAAATAGTTTTAATGTGCACACACAAAGGGCAAGAAGTATATGCAGAATTGTTGGACAGAGAGGACACCATTCACACTTCACGTTTGACAACTTTATAAAATTGTTGAATGATAAAATTTGGACATCGAGCCAAACAATGAGGCGTGATTATGGGAGCATACACACTAATAAGATATGTATTCATACACTCGCTTATTATGTGATCTACTTGATAATCAGGGAGAAATGATGTAGTGTGTACACAGCGTTTTGTACAAAAGCATGCAATAATTTAACAAACTATAGCAGCACATTACACAAACATTGTGGCTATAATAATGTTAGAAGAGCAACAGTACTGAATAGTTAAATACACAACAAAAAAATTAATATGTGTGTTCCACATATCTCCTTTGATATTATATTTTCCTTTAAATAAATCCATTCCTTCAATGTATTCAGAAATGAGGGAAGTTGCTAGAGCTAACACCTACACGTTTCCTTCAGAAGCTGCCTAGCTAATACTGTTATTTCACTGAATCTGAACTACTTGCATATGTCTGTACAACAGCTTTCTGCTCTGGTTCTTTGTCAGTAAAAAAAAAAGTAGCATGACTAGAGTCCCAGAATGCTTTACCTGCATAGGCATAACTGATACCTGTCAAAGCATGCCGGAACTTCTACAATTCTACAATTTTTCCCTCAAATTCTAAGGAACTGGAAACTATATTTTGAAATGTGTAGATCTTAGAGCAAAAATAGCAGTAAGACAAGACTGTAAAACATGTAGGACCGGATTCAACAACGCATTTTTATACTTACGTGTTGTGAATCTGGTCCATAGGGGCTGATTCAGAGCTGCTCTTACACCTTCTTTTTTTAAGGTACAGTTGCATGTTTAGACCCCAGAAAAACCGTGAACTGCAAGGGAAAATAAAGTTAAACTGTGAAAACAGAATTAGGGTTGAAAGGTAAAGTTTCCTAGCTCAACTCTAATTTACAGATTAAGCATAAAGAATATGCAGTATTTGAGCTCTATGTGAAAAAGTAAAGTATTTACCTGCATGCAAAAAAATTCAAATTAAATTAGCTCCCCTCACACTGAAAATGGTTTAGCCGAGCTGTACACTTGAACCTATATTTGCCTTTACTCTCAAACTCTGGATCAGCTCTGTGCTACCTTCCAGCACTATCTTTAAGTATAAGATATAATATTGTAACCAGTCCTTGTGCTTACAAGTCTAGGAAAACAATTAGCATGGCGTCCTTCCAATGTTCCTGCTATCAGGTTTTTACCATAGAGGCGAGAGTTGCTGTGTGAAGGACCTGTCACAATGATTCCTAGCAACTCTAAGCCATTCACGGTTTCCCTAGGGGGATCGAGCCTGCAAATAAAGTGCACCCTCTGCCCCACTAGATCATGCTACTTGTTACTAATATCTTTTTTATTTGTATTTTAAGTTTAAATACCTAGACATGATGATGCCTAGAGGCTGAAATTACAATAAAGATGGAAATGAGATATTGGACCGTATTCATACTAAAGAAGCAGCTGCTTCTTAAGCACGGTCTTTTACAAAATGACCTACTACACATGCATTGTAGGTCATTTCTGCAATCTACATGCCAGTTAGGTACAAGGGGCCAGATCCAGAGCTACGCTGGCCTTCTGACCGTAAGTATGGCCAGCGTAGCTCTGGTGCACTCCCCCTGTCCCTCCCCCAGTGTCAGCGCAGTTAGAAGTTTAAACATGCTTGGGATAAATATAAGGATTTCCTAAATCTCAAACTAAACTGATGGTAAATAGAATCTAGGGTCAGTATATTTTTAAATAAACAACTGGGCAGACTGGATGGGCCATGAGGTTCTTATCTGCCGTCATTTTCTATGTTTCTAAGGGCCAGATCCAGAGCTACGCTGGTATAGCTCTGGTGCCCTCCCCCTGTCCCTCCCCCTGTATCAGCGTAGTTAGACACAGTTACGCTGGCTGAAGTCTACCCTAACTTCAGCCGGCATAATTGTGTCTAACTACGCTCACACAGGAGCATAACATCCCTAACCCAGCCCTCTCGTCCTAATTACCCTCCCTCCCCCGCCCAGCTTCCGTAACTACAGTGTAGTTACGGATCTGCCCGCCCTCTCGTCCGTAACTACGCTGTAGTTACAGACGCTAGATCCATGGCTCACAGAGCCATGGATTACGCCAGGCAAATATGCCTGGCGCATGCGCAGAACGGCATCTTTGCCGTTCTTACGCTGCCGCCCGCCGTAATTACGGTGGCCGGCGTAGCTCTGGATCTGCCCCAAAGACTGCACGGAGTATTTTAGTAAGAAAGAGGCGGACAAATGTCGCCCCAGGAGTGTTTAGGTAGAAGTGGGAGGGGGAGGGATTTAGAATAGCCGGGGAGGGCGAGGGGGAGGCGGGAAGAGCCATTCTCCCAGCTTAGTTAACTTCTTTAGAAGTAAACTACACACGGTAAGATAAGGTAGCCCTATGGCACTATTAGTGCCATGAGCTACTTAAAAATGGGGGGCGAGTTAGGGGCTGGACGAGTGAGTTTGGTGCGGTTCTCGCCGCACCTAATTCTTAAGCGTGAATACGGTACATTGTGTGGGCATTTTTCTCCATAAGTCCTAATATTTGTATAACTCATCATCATATGCTACTTCGGTATTCTTTGCATGTGCGTACATTTACCAGTAGCTATATCTGGCCACCAGAAGCAATAACTTCCTAAAATGTGTTTCTTTATTCACCACACTAGACTTCTGCTGTACTATACTACTCTTAGGAACTGTGAACCAGATCCAGACTTCAAATGCTGATTACCTTAAAACCTCTGCACCGTCAGTTACAATGTGGATGCCGCCGAAGTCTGGATAATCTGAATACAGAGGGTACTTAGCATGACCTCACTGTATTATTTACGTACTTCCCTCATCCCTTTATTGTAAACACCACATGCATCCTTGTCCTGTCCCACTGTCAGAAAGACTTACATACTGGAAGTACGCTGTGTGTGCCTTCACACTCGTCGAAGTGCAGCCATTTTCTTTTCCCAGAGAGCAGAAAATGCCCCCTTTTCAAAAGTCTGGTTCCAGATATTTTAATAATAATATTCATAATAAAAATTATAATAGTAATAATAATAAATTATTCTATAGCATGAAAATATTCAAAATTGTTTAGAAATTTCTGTTGCTACTAGGATTTGGCCCTAACGGAAGAGTGAGTGTTACACGTCTTATTAAAGAAAAACTATTAATAGCAGCTTATTAAGTTCACAGTGACCAACTGACAAACCAGATCTGTCAGTCTTGCCTGTTTAAAGTGAAAGTTCTGGTAACAAAGGAATGTTATTATTATTATTATCGTTTATTTATAAGGCGACACAAGGTGTCCGCAGCGCCGTACAAAATATGTGGAAATATACTAAAGGCCACACTTTTTTACATGTGTATGATTAGAATGAGAATATATATATATATATATATATATATATATGTATTTGTAAGTATATAAAAGTTTGTATTTAGTCAGAAAACGGTATCAAATAAAGTTATTAAAGGGTTCCCTAAGGATCACATCACTTTAGAAATCTTAAAGCAACAATATCGTTTTGAAAAAGCAAATAAATCTAAAATGCTATTAACTACACACCAGGCATTTATACGGCCTATTACAGTAGTGCGTCATCAAGTCACACATAGTGCTTTCATTTGCAGTCGTGAAGCCATATGACTAAATTGTAAAACGGTCTTCTTTAACCTTACCCAAAGTAATACTGATAGTATTACAAGGAAACATGGGGCAGATGCAGACCTCTGCATGCATTACGTGCATGCGAGGGTTCGTAGGTACGATCGCGTATCGGGAAGTGCACGTCCCTGTGTCCAGATTCCTTTATTAACGGGGCTTCCCCTGCCCCGTAGCCTTCATTTAAATGGCTATCCCCACATATATGGCGGGGATAGAGCCATCATAAGGGAAGGGACTTCCCCTTCCCCGTAAGTACTGTATGCTAAGGGAACATCTGCTGCGCGCATGCACAGATGTTCCCTGACAGTGAATTTACACAAATGGCTTGAGTAAATTCACCGTCGGACGTAGGTCTGAATCTACCCCCATGTATTTAACATCAGAAAGAATATATGATGATTACCATCCCAATTCAATTTCACTTACACTGCAATATAACACTAAATAATGACCCTAGTTAAAAACAACTTGCTGTTACTGAAGGAATTTAGTCAGCGTCTGTGTTTGGATCACAGTAACATAATTGAGAGTCCAGGGTACCGATAAACGTAAAAACTGAAAATAGTAACTGCAAGATGGTTAAAAAACATTTTTGCAAATTTGCAGGTTAGACAATTTGACAACAGCTATTAAGTATAAGTAGATTACCCCATCCCTTTCAAACACCTGCTCTGGATTAAGCTATAAATTGATTAGAGCAACCACCATTTTGTGTATTTTTGTAGTGGTCATTGGGAATGGGGTTTATTGCTAGTGGTATTAGTACATCACATGATACTGTTAGACCTAGCATTTACATTTAGGAATTTTTTTAAGCGTCAATATAAACTTGTCTCTTTGTAGCACTGTAGATTAGCACTGTCAGAAGAGTTGCTTAAAGAGATCAGACTATTCAGTTGTTAATGTAAAAATATTAAGTTTATTTATCACATCAGGGGCCAGATTTACTAAACTGCGGAATTTGAAAAGAGGAGCTGTTGCCCATAGCAACCAATCAGACTCTAGCTGACGTTTTCTAATATGCAATAGCAAAATGAGAGCTAGAATCTGATTGATAGGCAATATCTCCACTTTTCAGTTCTTGCTGCTTAGTATATCTGGCCCTTGGCGTAATTTAAAATGACTTACATTGTTATGTATGATTTTATGAAACAGATCAGTAAGGCCAAACCATTATTTCTGGTTAATCTGGCTAAGAATAAATATTTTAAAAGAATATTTCCTAATTCTTGTATAGCAATACACCCACAAATGTATCAACTGTTTAACATCAGCAAATATGGAAGCTAAGAGTCATCCGATGCAATGACATAGGTATAAATATGTTCCTGTTGTGCCTGGAAGTCAGCCACATGCTTGTTCACAAAAGGCATATTCACTTTACTGCTCCAGCCCCAGAGATTCCAACAGCTGGTTAGGATGTGGGATAAATGACACTCCCAACATGACTCACTTACAAGAAGAAGGAAGGACACATACACTTTTGCTGCTCAATGTCATTGAGTGCACATTCTATTCTAGGGAGCTCAGGCATAAACATTAAGCTCAAAAAACACATTTATTTCTAAAGTGGGTCAAAACCATTGCAGCACTAAAACGCGAAAAGCCATATAACCTTTATATTATCAACATTTTTAGGTTATAATTCTTTTTTTGTGCATGATTCTTAATTCCTATTTGTCCTACCTCTTGCACTATGACAAATTCAGGAATTCTCAGAGTTGGTGCCCTATAGACAGTAGAGGTGTGACTGTCACAACAATCAAACAAAACTTAAAAATGGTTACCTTAAAATGTAACCATTGCCACTGTTTAATGTTTTTTTTAGGATCCCTTTTGTGTCCTGTGTGTGGGTTTTTAACTTTACTGTTTGTCATCACTGACTGAACAGTATGTGACATAACATTACCTAAATCCATAAAATATACATGTAAAGCACTATTAATAGGTCACATATGAAAACATTCTAGCATATGTTGTATAAAATGTATATGTGCACAGGGCCTGATCCAGACCCACGGACGCTTGCATTTATACACTCGCCGTAGTCTTAAAAACGCTGTTTTGCATGTTCTGCACATGCGTGTAGCAGATGTTATGACCAGAAACTATGAATGTACATTACGAGACTAAGGTCCACAGCGTAACTACGAACGAAAGGGCTTCCCAGCCATACGACACCTGTAATTATGCTTCAGAGGCGGGGTGAGGCATGTAAATCGTACAGTATGGCCGTGCTAAGCGCCGTAACTACGCATGGAGCCTACGGACGCCCACAGTTACCGTCAGAAAAGTTAGGGTAGTGTTTGGTCGGCGTAAGACGGCATAAATACGGCTGACCGAGGGGAGTGCTTCGTAGGTACACTGGCTACGAAAAAGGGCGTATTATTTGCGTAGGTCTGGATGAGGCCCATAGACTCTATTCATCACGTTCCATTTTTACATACATTCAGTCCCCAACATTCTTTTTTTTTCTATGCCCTCTACTGTCTGCTATTGCTCCTGGTTAATATGCTACCGCTTCTGTTAAAATGCTGCTACTTCTCTTTAAAGCCCTGTCCATCAGTCCCACATACCAGTAGCCAGTAGTCTGCATACCACCATTGCTACACATATCACTGGTTGAGAAGCTTTGCTCTGTCAATCACTTTTATCTATTTCTATATCTTTTTTTGTTCCTTAATATCCACCAGTCATTCTTTATCTTCTAATGAGCATCTTCCAAACAGAAATGCTTTGTACAATGCCACTTAAAGAGGTATCAGTCCAGTAATTTAAATCAAATAGTACAGAATACAACAACAAAATACAGTACAGAAATACAGGGCAGAGATGGACAGCAAGTACATAATAAAACACAATATTAATATATCAAAAAAATACAATAAAGGGAAGCAAGCACAGACAGCAAGGCAAAATGCAAGGAGAGGGGGAAGGAAGGAGCAGAGAAGAAGGGATAGATATAGGATGCAGTGAGGATGCTTAGTGGAGCAGGGGTAGGCTAGCCTGAATGAGTGCATTTTAAGTAAGCGCTTTAAGAACTGCAATGTGAGGGAGAGTCTGACTGAAAAAGGGAGGTCATTCCAGTGAAGAGGTGCAGCACAGGAGAATTCCTGGACACGGGTGTGAGATGTGATCAGTAGAGAGGTCAGACAGGTGGTTAGCAGAATGGAGGGGGCGGGAAGGGGTGTGCATGGAGAAGAGGGAAGAGAAATAGGGATCAGTGGATGAGGAGATGGTCTTAAAGGTGAGGGTAAGAGGTTTAAAGAGGGGTCTGAAGCAGACAGGAAGGCAGTGGAGGGTTTGACATAAAGGAGAGGCCCAAGTAGAGTGAGGAAGATGAGCCTGGAAACAGCATTGAATATAGTTGGATGGGGTGCAAGACGGGTTAGCGGGAGACCAACGAGGAGGAAGTTACAACAATTGAGACGTGATAGGACTAGAGAGTGGATGAGGGTTTTGGTAGCTTCAATGGTGAGGAAGGGACTGATGCATGCAATGTTGCATAGGTGGAAACGGCAAAGAGGAGAGAGGGCTTGGATGTGAGGTATAAAGGAAAGTAAGGAGTCAATAAGGACACTTAGTCAGTAAACTAGATGGGAGGAGGAAACAGAGGTATCACTAATGGTGGGGGAGAAGAAATCCTAGGGAGAGAAAAAAACAATGATTTCCATTTTGTCCATATTCAGCTTGAGTTAGCATTGGCCATCCATGTGGATAGGGACGCAAGACATTCGGAAATCTTAGATAGGGGAGAGGGGTTGAGGTCAGAGAAAGAAAGGTAAATTTGAGTGTCATCAGCGTAGAGGTGGTAGTTATAAACCAAAGGTGCTAATGAGGCCCCCCAGCGAGGAGGTGTAGAGGGAGAAGAGGAGCAGGCCAAGGACAGAGCCCCGGGGGACACCAACAGGGAGAGGAGAGGGGGGAAGGATGAGCTAGGGGTGGAAACAGAGAAGATGCGGTCAGAGCTTTGTATGTCCCCGCTGCAATGTTACAGGTTGCGAAAAAAGGACTGCCGAAAGTGTCTTTTCGGTTGTCCCTTTTTCGAATGTGTAACACCGCAGAATTTTTTTAAATGAATGGACGAGTATGCGATTTGCATACTCACCAATTTATTTTAGGAAAACAGCACCGCCGCCGGACCAGACCACTGTAGAGGTAAGCTCCGGGGGGTGGACTTAGGGTTAGGATGCAGGAGGGGGGACTTAGGGTTAGGGTAAGGGAGTAGGCTTACCTTTCGGAGCACCGTGTTCGGTGCTCTGGGGATCGATTGCTATGCCTCTTCGAGGCATGAGCAATCGATTTCCTAGCCAATTCAGAACTGGCTGGGAGCAAACGGCCCTTTCGAAATACGGGGACCTATACCCCAATCAGAGAGATTGGAGGAAAACCAGGAGAGGGCAGTGTCAGTGAGACCAAAAGAGGGGAGGGTTTGAAGCAGAAGAGGATGGTCAAAGGTGTCAAAAGCAGCTCAAAGATCAAGAAAGATGAGGATGGAGTATTAGCCCTACGATTTGGCAAATAACAACTCAGACCATAATTCCTATTAGTCCTAGTCCAGTCAACACCAGAGCTGGAAGCCTTAAGGAGATCAGCAGCTCAGTTCTTGCAACATCTAACATTAACTTTATGTAGGATATTTGTTGGATATTTATACAAATCCACAGATGAGCTATAGCTCAGCTGTGGATTTACACACACTTCTGACATTCGGACTATTCAGCAAATTGTGACCAAGTTCTGAATCCAGGCCAGTTACTTTAGTATGATTTAGACACTTACATAAGGGAAGGTATCAAAACCTGGAAACATTTTAATGCAGTTACCATTTTTGAAGTCAAAACCCACATTTTTAATTACATAGGGCCGGATCCAGAACTACGTCCGTCTTCCATAGACGGACGTAATTCAATGAACAATAGCTACTGCGCATGCGTAGTAGCTATTGTACGTAATCTGCGTATGATTTCGATACGTAGATTGCGTATATGCGGTTTAAAAGACCGCATATACACAATCTACGTATCAAAACGTAGATTGGTCGCCTTGGTCGTACTTAATTTTGCTTTCCTACGCCCAGCAAACCTTACCCTAACTTTTCTGATCATAACCGCTCAATGCGTTTAGCACGCCCATACTGTACGATTTAAATGCCTCACCCCACCCTCGGTTCGTATTTATGGATTGCGTATGGCAGGCATGCCCACTTGACCGTATTTACGAAGGTGTTACCATCAAGGCCCATATGCTCAGAATTTCGAAGCATAACATCTGCCCCGCGCATGCGCAGTAAGTACTAATGGCCGTTTTTACGCTTACGCCCGTCGTAAAAATGTACTCGAGCGTAGGTCTGAATCAGGCCCATTATGACAGAAAAAGTTGTGGCTTACACATGATCAACAAATGTAATGGTATTGACGTAAAATTATTGTTGTCCCCTGGGAGCTATTTTGCTACACTGTTCACCTTAATACAAAACATTTGGTCAACAGATGTAAACATTTGCATTTTTTTTCTGCCCTTTCAACTGTAGATAGATAATTATACGCTGCCATATGTCTGATCATTTTGAATGGCAATGAGCTGTTAGCTTTTTATAGTGTTGTACATAGCACTATTCTGACTTATGTGTAGCTTTGTGCACGTCTGCACATTTGTAATAAACACGAGTATCAGACATGACTAGATGTATAAGGAGGTGTGTGTCCCAAATTCTACAATTACATACAGAAATAGTCTTTGTTTTCTTAACTTGCTCAAGATTAGTTTTTTTCCATTTAAGCTGATTCATCTGATTCCAAAATGGAATTATGGTTGATCCAGATGTTCTTGGAAGTATCCTCTATATTTTTCCACTTAGGAAATCTAGCCCAATAGTCTTGAGATTCAGAAATGGAAATTCATTCAATAATTTGCATGCCGACATAATAAAAATATAGACAGGTTTTTATTTTTTTGCCCCTTTCATTCCCATATACACTGTAACGTACAAGTAAAAATTAACTTTTTTTTTTTAATTATGAAACCTAAATGAAGGAAAAGCCAGATAAGACATCTTAAAAACACGCTCGGTGGAATTACATGTAATTATTTTTATATATGTCCTACTGCATTTTATCATCTACTTCTCCTTTCTCTTCTCTCTGCAGAGTGTTGCCATCTCTACAAATTGTTGCTAGGTGGCAAGTCTCCCAGAGAACAAACAGTGTGTTGGGCTTGTTCTTCTGATAATATCATATGAACACAGCTCTGTGTCAACATCTTCCTACCACAGACACATTCATTAAAAAGTAAAGCATTAATAGTTGCTTTAACAGATGTGTGCAGCATATACTTTAAGTAAAAGAATATCACACAGCTTTATCTGTTGCATTTTATGTTTAAAGAAATATATATCATATGAGCTCTGTGTCAACATCTTCCTACCACAGACACATTCATTAAAAAGTAAAGCATTAATAGTTGCTTTAACAGATGTGTGCAGTGCAGACTTTAAGTAAAAGAATATCACACAGCTTTATCTGTTGCATTTTATGTTTAAA
>WWET01000923.1:300341-335301 GCA_011038615.1 Limnodynastes dumerilii
ATAACTAAAATAAAATAGTAAATATTTTATAAAAAAGATTTACAGCTAGATAGTTAAATAAATAAACAATTATTGTAACCTTTATCTTAATGTTACATATTAGTGCATCCAATATGTTACACTTGATTAGTGCTCACTTCTTCACTTCTACAGACAATTCTGGAAATAGGAGAAACACATTTTAGCATGGTTTAGTGAATCACTTTCTTCGCATTTTCATATTTAGAATTTTAACTTTCCATTTGCAACACTTTCAACCTTTCATTACTGCATCATTGATAAGTTAAGAGAAAACAAAGACAGTCACGTATGTTCAGAGATATGATGGGTTAGGTAAACCACCATGTTACTGTTTCTTGTACATTATTGTAAATTGTAGTGACCTTATCCGCCTCTAGAGGCACACTTGGACATTTGTTACAGTCTCCCAGGTAGGGTTCTCACCAGGGCGTGGAGTCTAAACCAGGGCCAGGTGTTCACTAGAGCCCCTGATGATGGGGTTAGTTTGGCTGCTGGTTCCTTATAGGTTGCGACCCCCAGTGATAGCCTCCAAGGTAAACCTATAGTGTAGGCACCTTAGACGGGAACCCAAACACACAGAGGTATAGGCTGGAACCCTTATACACTGGTCTACTGACTGGAACCCTTGCACACAAATATACAGACTTGAATCCTTAACACTGACACAGGGCAGATTTAAATGACAGGGAAAGATCCATAGAAATGCTGGGTATAATAAAATACCATAGAGATGCTACAGACAATAAGCAAGGCCCTCAGGTGGACAACCTGAACCACAGGTAGATGACAACACCTGGGTGGACGACAGGTCCCAGGAGGGTAAGTAAAGCGGGAGACGCTGACAGATGGAGCACAGCACACCGCTATACAGAGGAGTGGAGTCCGGTAGGCTGACTCACACTCACGAGTATACACTGAGAGATGGAACACATAGTGGTAGTAACAGATACCAAAGGTAGACTCATGGAGAACAACAGAAGGCGAAATGGTAAATACTGAGTGACAATAAACAGATGGGGGATGGCAGGTGGACTGCAAGATGACAAATGCAGTGTGCACACACAAGAGAGAAACAGATGGAATCACTCACCCTGCAGGTACAGACAGTGTAAGATGGCACGCACACCACTCAGCAGAGGGCGAATAACCGGTACCTAACCAGCGTGAGCAACACAGAGACTGGGGCAGACAGACAGAGATACTGAGGGCACAAGGAAAGCAAAGGGTAACACCAGGAATAAATGGAAGAAGCAAATACACAACAAGATTCAAGGCAAGAACATGATCAGACAGCAGGCAAACGCAGGAAACCAGACACTATAACCGACAATCAAACTTCCTGGCAGAAGGCTATTTAAAGTCCACTCCTCCAATCAGCTGCAGTGATCAGATACACCTCCAGATTATTAACCTGCAGCTTAGGGAAACCAGGCACATAGAACCCAGACAGGGAAACTTCACACGTTGCTTTGTTTACCTCTGCAGCGTCTAACACCTCCCATATATGTGGACACTTCCGGACTTTATCCTTCTTGATTAATTTACAGCACCTGTGCAGCTAGAATAAAGGACTGCTTCTAATTAACCAGTGCCTTTTTAATGTGCCTTTGTGAACTAGCTGTTTTTTTCCTGTTTGTTGGTTACCCTCTGGTTTCTGTATTTATGTATATTAGTATTTACACATTTGGTTTTTTTGTGCTCTAGCATCTAGTGTTTTGTATTATTTTGATTCTTGTTTATATCTGTCTACTCCTGTATCTTTGTATTCCCTATTTTTATTTGTAACTTATAGCCTGTGTGTATAGCCTGTTCTCTATTTAGTATTGTGTCCTGTCTCATTATTGGTTTCTCTCTTCCAGTTCTCTATTCTTCCATTACCTGTATTTGACTTGTGTACACTAATAAACACTTTTATATTTTTTTTACTCAAATCTGGTTATTAGTGCTTAGCTACACCTGGGGGTTGCCATTTAGGGATTGTGACCTGCTTGAAGCCTGCCGCAGAAGCCTACCCCCACCATCAGGTGAATATATTACAAACATTTGAAAAAAATACTAATCGTGATCATCCTCATCATATATTTCTTTCCATAGAACGGATAGAGTGAGATAAGTAGTGAAGGCCTTCAAACATGTATCTTGTGGGAGTCCCCAAATGTCTATCTACACAGGTTACAGTGCCTGTAATCAATATCAAATATTTGGAAAAAGAGACTTTATAGCCTGTAGCCCTTTTGTAATAGACTGAACATTGTACTCAATGTGTCCATTGCAGTTACTTGACCACTTGTGGTCCTCAGCAGAGAGTGTAGTTTCTGTAAAATTATTTTCTCTTTTATAATGCACCTCTGCATATAGTAGACACATGATCATAATTATTTTATAACATTATTTTATCCATTGAAAAGTACATTTAAAAAAAAATACATTTTGACCAGACATTTCTTTTAAGATGATATTTCTGGCAGTTAAAATATCAGTTTTAAAGAGTGAAATAATAAAGACACTATAGTTAAATAAATGGAATTTAATAATATTTATTCTTTCTCATATATAGCTGCTTAATGTCTTTTAATGTAAATTTTGCATTTTTTCTTGACACCGGAAAATAGAAGGAAGTTATTTATTTTATACAAGTTTTTCTACAGAATCGGATTATTATCCTTTTTGTTTAGTTAGTACTTGAAAAGCTCTGAATCACCGGAACTATTTTAATAGAAACTATTTAGTAATGTTTTTCTTTTAACTCCCAACATATTGAAGGAAAATATGTTGATATCATTATATATTTTTTAGGAAAAAAGAACATCTGATCATAAGCTTATCTTTCCATACACAATCTTATTCATGGTGAGGTAAAATGTTTATGTGCCATCGTAAACCTACACTGCCTTATTAAATGAATTAGGTATAGAAAAGTAAGAATGATAGATAGATATCTATCATTAATACCCCTTTCAGACCCCAAAACCCCTGTTAAACCGTGTTGAATCTGTTCAGACCGCAGCTACAACCCGGGAATAACCCAAGTTGTAGCCTTTCATACTGGAGCCATGTCTGGAAAGGGAGACAGTGCTCCCCATCCCCTATTTTACATATTTTTTTTTTATGGAACCCTGTTATCGACCAAAGTCGCGGAGCCAGGACAACAGACCCGGGATGACCCTTTCACACCAACACCCGACCTGGGTTATTCCCGGGTCGATAGCTCGGTCTGAAAGGGGTATTAATGTGTTTTAGATTTTGGAGCCGAGTATTCTATGTTGCCAGTTCTCATTTCCTGCTATCTGCTTGATGGATGTTACTGCATATTAAAGGAGAATAAGCACACAAATGTTAAGAGGAAATACTCTGTAGATTATTTTCTAATAAAAGATCAGGGAAAGGGTGCAGGAGATATCTTCCTTCTATGCTGCCCTGGGTCTGCTATAAAATGTTGATAGTCAAAATGACGACAGGCCAGAATGTAGACAAATCAAAACGTCAACAGTTGAGTATTATGTTAACATTTGTTTGTAACATCTGTAAGCTTTATGTAGTGCAGGTGTAAAAAAAACTTCAAAAATGTAATAATATATATGAGATGTATATGTAATACTAGCATTGGGCCTGATCCAGAACTACGCTTCGAAGCGATTTTACGTGTGGCGGAGACGTAAAATCGCAGTTTAGAACGCACTGCGCCCCGGGTCGATAGCTCGGTCTGAAAGGGGTATTAATGTGTTTTAGATTTTGGAGCCGAGTATTCTATGTTGCCAGTTCTCATTTCCTGCTATCTGCTTGATGGATGTTACTGCATATTAAAGGAGAATAAGCACACAAATGTTAAGAGGAAATACTGTGTAGATTATTTTCTAATAAAAGATCAGGGAAAGGGTGCAGGAGATATCTTCCTTCTATGCTACCCTGGGTCTGCTATAAAATGTTGATAGTCAAAATGACGACAGGCCAGAATGTAGACAAGTCAAAACGTCAACAGTTGAGTATTATGTTAGCATTTGTGTGTAACATCTGTAAGCTTTATGTAGTGCAGGTGACTTGTAAAAAAAACTTCAGAAATGTAATAATATATATGAAATGTATATGTAATACTAACATAATACTTAACTGTACACATACTGACCTATCTACAATTTGACCTGTCAACATTTTGATTGTTGACATAACAACTGACAAGGACTGGTCCCATAGTAAGCTGGCAGGCCTTAGAACGAATATACCACCCAGAGGTGTAGTGCATTTCTCTCTGCCTTAGCAATCTTAAATAAATAGGAATGTTAATTAACTTTTGTTTTCCTCTTTTTAGTACAATAGATTACAATTATATAACACTTTAACAAATGCACCTCTTATTTAATGCATTTAAGACACAACAGTCAATATTTTTCACTTGCTTTAATTGTGAAGTGGTTAATGAGATATTTTTTAGTCTTGCTAAGTCTTGTTAAAGCTATAGCCCAAAATATTCCTATTACATATGTATGTAGGAGAAATTGGTTGATCAGAGAAGATATCATGCAGTGAACCAATAGCATAAACTCTTTTTATGAATACTTAATACACACTGTAAGCTGTCATTCAGGATCTGGTCCATGGACACTGCATGGCTTGTTGATGTAGGAGAAATCGCCTGTCTGTACTGCCCTGTTCTCTTGGGTGTGGGATGTTGGATACCAAAATCCATATATTAGCCTCTGCAACGGAGTCTAATGCACGGATTTAACTCTTAACTCTAAGATCCGGCCTTTCATGCCGTGTTTGAACCAGGTGAGTGTTACAGTAGCAGGTTTTGGTGTTACCAATACTCGCAATGGGATCTGAGATATATCTTGTAAATATTACTTTTGATCATTTTACCCCACTTGACAAAGTTTGACAAAAAAAAAGTGTGCAGGACTCTGGATACGTGCTGCTGTTCTTATATGTGCATTGTTTTCTCTCTAGCGGGAACTTCTTTTTTTGAATTTGTTGTTGTAATAAAAAGATTTAATGCTAATGAAGGACCGGATTCACAGATCCGTATTTACTACGTGCGTGTTTTTATGCACGGACGTAGCAATCTAACACCCATGACACTCCCTTCGCCCGGACGGGTTTTCGGTGACTTACGCCTTCATTGGGCACCCTTATCTCTACGTGTGTACTTACGCGAGAATGTTATTTACGTACGTGTGTATCTGTCTAGCCGCACTCTCAAATGCCCATTAAAATGCTTTCCCACGCCCGCTTTCACGTAACTTCTAATATACTTAAAACAGCCATGCCCCTTCATACGTATGTCCCTAAGTGCGATTCACAGGTCCGTGCCTAAAGTACTTGCGTGTGTAAATACTACGTAATTTGTGTGGAAAAAGTTACTACGCACGCGCAGTTAATTCGCTCCTAAAAATACGCACACAATCACACGCAAAAACGTATCTGTGAATAGGGCTCGAAGTCTTTATTTTGTTTACTTATTTTTTATTTTAACATATGGTACCAAATAGACTCTCCTGTAAGAGTTCCCTCCACACTAATAATCCTCCCAGCCCCCACGACAATGAAGGAGATCCTGCTGCTTGGCCAGAGCCAGACAGATCTTGTCTAATTTGACCACTTAAATTATGTCTGACCACTATGTCCGGCCAGCTTGGTAAGGCGGGGGCCATACTGTGTATTGAAATCAGTTCTTTAAGAATACATATACACATCTTTATTTTCAGGCATTATTTATCTGCATCATGAGTTACCTACTAAAATATTCTTTAATCTAAGCTGGAAGCAAGAATCCTGTCTAAGAATGTAATCCTTGAAAGCCTTCAAATTGGATATTTCTATTGTCTGAACACGGGTGTTGGTTAGCAGTCACATAAAATTCTTTAGTGAGAAGGTGGGGCACTCACAGCCCAAGTACTCTGTGTTCTTTCTCCTGATTTTACAGATGATAGAGCACATTCTTAAGAAGCATGCTGTGAGTTAAACCTTTGTGATCCGCAAAAATACAGGAAAACATGCGTGATAGCAATTAATATTACTATTGTTACACTGCCTATGTGCATTCCTTAGTGTGACAGAGAGAAGATTAAACAGGTATTGTTTTGTAATGCTGTAATCAGTGTTGTTGTTCTTATTATCAGCTCCGTAGTCTTGCTATATTTAGTTCAAACTATTTTAATTGCCCAAAATGACATAATATTGTTAAATCTGGCTATCATGAAAACAAATGACAAGAAATCAATGACGTAATTGCAAGAAGAATACACCATTAATTCCCAGGGTACATTCCCATAGTTTCCAATTCCTATTCTTAAACCTATTGACAAAGTGATCAAAGTAAGACTTGCTAGCTGCACACATGTGCTATACCTGGTGACCCACCTAATGCTGTGACCACCGGAGATATTACATAGTGTGGATGGGATACAGACTTATGAAAAGGTGTGTTTTCTCATTACTAGGATTGGAAAACACGCACTTTTCATTAGCAGCACATGCACGAGCGCCGCATTCCAAGGACAGATTTGGATGCAGAGTTCTATCCTGGGACTATTTGCAATGGCAGGGCAGTACAGGACAGGAAGTAGAAAGCGCTTCTGCTACTTGCTGGGGGTGTAGATAGTACAGTGAAGGCGTGAAAAGCATCCTCTGTGCTATCCAGACTTCCTTGCCATCCACATTTTATGTGTGGACGATGGTGAAAGTAGGGTCCTCAGACTGTAAGTCTGGATTGGGCTCTATGGGCTCTATCTAGCGTAGTGTACTTATGCTAGTGTATTTACTATGCACCCTTGTCACTCCCATTGGTCGGACGTAGTTTAGCTGTGTTACGCTTTCCAAACCCTACCTTAACTTTACCAAGCGTAACTCCTGACAGCCGTAATGGATAAACGTGCTTACGCGCCTAAGCACGCCCATACTGTACGATTTAAATACCTCACCCCACCTCCTTAGCGTAATTATGGATGTCGTACGGCTGTCTCTCCCCTTCGAACATAGTTACGATGTTGTTACGATGAAGGCCCTTACGCTCTGAGTTACGTGGCGTAACATCTGCCACGCGCATGCGCAGTAAGTACTAATGGGCGCTTTTACGCTAGTGGCTAACATAAATACACTCACGTACGTAGTTCTGGATCTAACCCTATGTGATTATAGGGGCTATCATCCCACTATCCTGGACTCACCTTAAAAAGTTCGGCACAGTGGTGGTTATCAGGCAGACCCGTTAATGGACCATTTTGTCCATTCCAACAAACTGATCCATGCTATATACTATGAACTGGATCCATACTTGCGAAGCGATCTGCTCTGTCCAGGCATCCGTTTGAGCAATTAGGAGATCACTCTCATCATTTACACAAAGTTTTACCTTAAGGACGCTACATTAAGACTTTAGTGGAAGGAAATCGGAATTCTGGATAGCGCAGGTGACCTTGAACATGCCTTTAGAATATTTTTACATAATAATAAACTCCTCTCACAATAATGTGTTGCTGGATAGTGTGGTGGTTAACTGTATGTATGCTTATTGGTGAGCAGCATGCACAGTGGATTTGTGCACCTTCCTACTGCTAATAGCCAGAAAACAGCAAATGTGACTGCCTGCCTGCAAGTAAAGGGGAATTACGAGATCTTGTTACACACCATAGGTCTGGCCAGAAAGGCGTGTAATGGTTAATGTTTTACTACCTTGCTTCCTAATCAGCTGGAAGGTGTGTGTAGACTCAGAAGCTGATTGGGACAGGTGCCTGTTAAATATCCTGCAGTGTGAGACTTACATTGCTGGTTATAGCATCTGCTCTGGTATTTGTGCTCTGTCTAGCATTGCTAGTTCTGACTCTTGTGTACCCCACCTTACCTATTCTCTGCTTGTGTGAATGTGTACCTGTGTGTGTTAGAGCTCTGTCATCTGCTCACACATCTCTGAGAATATCATCTGCTCTTATCTGTTAGTGTGTTATAGGTCTGTCATCTGCTCACACCTCTCTGAGCATATCATCTGCTCTTATCTGTTAGTGTGTTAGAGCTCTGTCATCTGCTCACCACTTCTGTTCTCCCTTGACCTGCAGAGGACTGAGTCAGTCTCTCCTGTACTTTGTTTTTTTTCTGTCTCTAGTTTGTCTATTTATTGTTTACCAGGAAAGCTCTCCTTGCTCATGCATATACACTCTGGAGTCACATGTCTGATCTGCTCCTGTGTGGTTCTGGCTTACATGTTCTCTGTATGTTGTGCTATACCTGTAATATTTAATTCTATACACTCTCTGGACACAGTACTGCGGTATTGGTTACCGCCTACCGGGGTCCGCAACCTGCTGTGTGTCCTGCAGCCCAGACTATCTCCACCATTAGGGACTCTAGCAAAGACCAGGCACCAGTTAGACTCACAAATGCCACAACTGTATGAAATCATTGGGCCTAATGCCTAATGATCACAATACTAGCTATGGAAATGCACTGGGATTGGGGAACATTACTGTAAGACACACAGCATCAATTAATAATGTCTACATGAAAGTTGGGAACACCTTAATAAACCCAATGTGAACCCATTGCGAGTCCCCTAACAGAATACTGTCCTTACGAAGTAAGGACATCCGAAAGTTGCTTTGCTATCGGCATACTCATCCGCCACCAGGGACTTAGGATTAAACAGTTAATACACTATCTAATAGAGCCCATATCCCATAGAGCCTAACTCAAATATCCACTTGGCCTCTCTCCTTAGCAGTTCCCTATCCAAGTCTCCTCCCCTGATACCCAACTTGACTTGTTCTATGCCAAATGCTTTGATGTCCCTGGGATTTGCCTCGTGGGCAATGAGAAAATGTCTCGCAACTGAGGTAAGTTTCTTCAATTTGTCCCGATCTGAGTGTACATTACGGACACTACCTACGTGTTCCAAGACACGTTGCTTAAGAGAGCGACGTATATCTTGCCCACATATCTTTTTCCACAAGGGCAGGTTAGGCAGTAAATAACTGCTATACTGTCACAGTTAATATAATCTCTGTTCTAGAGAGCCACTATGAGTTGGAGGAGGTCTAAAAACCTAAAGGACCATCTGGTACGAAGTCATTTTGACAATAAGAACAGTCATTGTAATATTAACAAAAAAGGATCATATAGCTGCAGTCGCTGTAAAGCATGTACATACATGATCAATACCATGACAATCAAGGACAAATATGATAGAATATACAAAATCAGAGATTATATTCTATTCTCCTTAGGCTGGGACCCTGATATACTCTCTATCAGTATTTACTTCCCTTATCAGAATCTCTTCATTCCACAGATCACTGATAGTCTCTCTTACTGATTTAGGTAGGGGAGTGACTATTTGATATATTATACAATCATTTAATTTACTCGTTTTTAATATGATTGATACTGTCCTATTGGTAACTTAATATTGGACACTGCTCATCCAGTGGGTATGACATCATATACTCACATTCTCATATATATGAGATGAGATGAGCCCATGGTCTATATATCACCTTTCTTTAATTAGTTCTATACTATAGTCACTATTGATTTTGAGACATAACACTCTATTGATAGGAGAATTAACATATCTAACCTTAGATAGTGTATTAACTGTTTAATCACGTAGAGGATTGCCTCATATTTGTAGGCACTACACTTTATAATAAATGTATATTTTATTTCCTTTGAATTTTGTTCACTCACTAAATGTATATATTTTTTTACCAGTGTTTTCTTTCCTTTTTTTATTATACTTTGGATATTTGGATTTTATACAGTTATTTTTTATTAATTAATTTAATTTATTCATTTCGATTGTTCACATTCTTATAATATATTTATATGCACTTACTATATAACTTTGAATTTATTCTAATATAGTGTCTTATTCACAATCTCTGGTATCTCCAAATATATGGATGTATATAACCAAATTCTGTACACTTAGATTTTGGCTACACATTATTATCACAATTTTACTTATCTATGTTGCATATTAAAATATATATTTTTTCACTTTACCCTCATATTATCACTTTATTTTACTCTCTTTATATATATAATTTTTTATTATTTACACATACATCACATTCTGTCCTCTAGGTAATTAGAATAGAGTGAGGGATAATATATGGTATTAATAGATTATGGTTATTTTTTGGCATTAATTAACCTATTACAATACATCACATAATTTACTGTATTTAAACACCATTATATTTTTATTATTTGATCCGATACAATTGGTGTGAAGTTGCATGGTATAGGAACACACAATAAAATTGTAAGAATATGAGTTATAGATTTTTGAATATCTATTGATATTCCATTTTTATTTCCATATAATTTTCTATATATATATATATATGCATATGTGTATATTGTTATATGAAGTTTCATATAATATATATGCATGTACAACAATATACACTCTACGTGACATTCCTTATATAATAGATATGTTGTTATTCAATTTCCTATTATTGTTTGATTATGTATTATGAATAGCTATAGGACGTTCCTTCTCTTAGTTTTTTCCTTCCTTCTCTTACATATCTGCCTTATGAGCTGTCACTCTTAATTGCTGTATAGATGCCTGATAGGTTCCGTACAGAAGGGGTAACGGTCTTCTCCGTTGACGCAGCTGATTGGCTGGAGTCACTATAAATATACTTACCTGTCAGCAGACCCGTTGATGCCTTGAGAAAGCTCGCCTTTCGAGCGAAACGCGTGTAGACATTTGTAGCACACGAGGAAACTCTGTTGCTTATTTAATAAAATTTTATTTCATCTAAATATTTATCCTAATTGCGTGCTCTGCAAGATTAACACCAGCGCGTCTCTAGCTTATGGCAGAGACGCGACACGGACTTAATGTCCGTTACTTCAGCTTATTTTGAGCAGCCTCTATTAGCTTTCCTGCTTGGATTATTAATAATATATGGGGAATCTTACCCCATGTTAATACTTACATTTGATATAAAGCTTATGAGAGGCTGCTAGATCTTCTATTTACTGAATTAGAACAGCTCTCTCCATCGTTTATAATCATATCTCTATGAACAATATATTTCCTATGAGATCTGCAATGATCTATTTTATATTATGATTGCATACTGATTTATAATTAAATATTTAAACTTCTGTTCTCTTATATTTAATTAACTTTTGGTGTACCTGCAGTAACATACCCGGGAGTTATCTAGCATTTATTAACATAACACACATGAGAGAGAATATATGAATATACCGACAATTGGGATTAGAGAGCAATATTGTTCACTATTATCAACGTATTGACAGTTCCCTTGTGCTTTTGTTTTTATATGACTATTCTGTCTTGTCTAAACACTATAATTTAATTTTTGTGTGTTTTTATATTTCGCTGGCATCCTTGCCACTATTTCCTTCTAGCTGTTCATTCACTGCCCACATGTATGGACCCAGTGATTTTCATATTTTAATGTATACTAATAAAGTTATCTAACATTTTAGATTATTATTGGTGAGGACTATAAGAGTGCACTCACTAGCCCCTATTTTCTTTTTCTTTTTTTGCTCAGTACCGTATTCAGAGTTCCGGACGTATAACATATACGACTGGTGTTTTTACTGGCGATTTTTACTACTGCGCATACGTAGTCATTTTTCAATGTAATCTACATATCTTTTTCTTACGTAAGTGCCTTTCAAACTGCATTTACGCAACCTACGTATGAAAAAAATAAGTAGATTACGTAAAAAAAAATTACCACGCATGCATAGTAGTAAAAATCGCTAAACACTGGACGTATATGTTATAAATCCGGTAATCTGAATAAGAGAATGCAATTAGTACTAAGGACTTTTTCTTGAACTGTGGGCTTGATCCAGAATTAATAAAGAGAGCTGACTTATCTACACAACATACTTAAGTCAGCTCTGTATAGGTACTATGCATGCGCAGCACCTTTACTTCCGTAACAGAATGCAGACTCCCGATGTGTAAATCTGCCTCCGCAAGGTGGGCTGGGTCACCCACCATGGGTACAAAGTATGCATGGTGGTTGGTATCTGGAATAGTAACTATACTGTAAGGGCATCCCAAAGTCCTTACATATGATATACATTCCGTACGTGTCCTTCTGCATACAGAATATTGTAGGTAGGGTTCTGCATTTGGAAGTGCTGTACATGCAAAGTAAGTGCAGGGGGTGTGTACTCTCCACACATGTTCGGAAGTGCCATATGTAAGCCCCTGCAATGAAGGTTAAATTACGGAATATACTATTCATTTTGGATTTGGCCCTTTGTCTAGTTTTATAAGCCAGATAAACACACCGGTGGTTGTAAAATGTTTGACTCACACCAGTAGTTCACAGATATGGCTGAGGAAATCTAAAATGATCACGTTGGGTGATAAACCCATACATATATTCTTTATACTGTACTGAGTTCATTAGAGGTTTTTGACATACTAATTATAAGGAAATAGAATGTTATGTCCCTCCTAATCAGGCAAGATGTTAAGAATTTCCCCATGGACTACCCCCACTAGCATGGCAGGTACACACTAATCGTTTTGTAAATACACTACTGTTAAGGAGTTCAGACATAGTGCAAATGGAGAAATAATATAAAAAAGTATCTAACTAGAATGATTACGTATAACTAAAAGATAATTGTCTGGATAATAAAGAAAATGCCTCAAAGGATGTAGTCCTGTGAAAATCATATTTCTTAAAACCTTCAAGTATTTAAGATGAAAACTTTAAGAAGAAATCTGTCAAACAGTAAAAAGATATTTTGGGAGATATTTCACAAAATTGTAACTTCCCATTCCAAACTATAAAAAGTAAAATTTTTGTTTGGATTAATACATACTTATATATATATTTTTAACTCTTAATTAATTCCTTAAAAGGGGTTTTGGGCTCCGGTCCAAACGGCGGATTTTGGAATCAGCCGTTTCCTCCCCAGCCAGTTGTGAACTGGCTGGACTTTTCGATTGCTATGCCTCGATGAGGCACTCCTTTCCCTATTTCTAACCCTAACCCTCCCCTCTAACTACCCTAACCCTCCCTTACTTGCAGCCTGACCCTAATCCTCCATCTCCCGCAGCCTGACCCTAACCCTCCCTCCCCTGTAGCCTGACCCTAACCCTCTATCTCCCGCAGCCTGACCCTAACCCTCCCTCTCCTGCAGCCTGACCCTAACCCTCCCTCTCCTGCAGCTGGACCCTAACCCTCCATCTCCCGCAGACTGACCCTAACCATCCCTCCCCTGCAGCCTGACCCTAACCCTCCTTACCTTGCACAGATAGTTTACTAACCTGTCCCAGGTCCGTCTCTAGAAGCGGTGGAGGTGCAGGGAGGGATATCGCTAATTGCGAAAGGGAATGGGTGAAGTATGCCAAACGGCATACTCACCCATTCATTAAAAAAAAGTCTAAATGGATAAGTATTCGAAAAAGGGACATCCAAAAGGGAACTTTCGGATGTCCCTTTTTTCGGAAATCACATTTTCTAAGCGGAGAGTGACCACTTAAACTATCATTTTATATGCCACTATTTTAACAAATTGTATGCTTTAGTTTGTTGTGAATGACAAAATGATTGTTTATTAATGTTACAATTCAGCACACACTGGTTGAGTTGCATGGTTATATTGCTTCCACTCTATGTAGGGTTATGTAACATCTTGACAAATAAATAATAAAGTTAATTGGAGTTGTGTGACCAGAGAGAACAAGTATTAATCATATTGCATTAGCAATGATGTCAGTTTTTGTTTATGTCAAGTGCTGAAGAATTTCCAATGTAACATAACAAGGAAGTAGGAAGACATGTTGTGTTAATTTGAATAATTTGATTGCTAGCATTCTTTAAAGCCATTAGAACTTAAAATTCATGTTATTCTCTCCCATTTTTACATTACTTAATTCCTTAACACTTTTATATTATAAAAATATTATTCCCTGGAAACTGTTACCACAGGGTTTCTGAACCACATTGCTGTTCTTTATTGTCTGGATGGTCAGAATGATGCATACAGTAATTGGTAAAGTCCAACATTCTAAAACCAAACAGCAATATATACAGTCCCTGCAGCTAACTATACATACTGTACAGATCCCTCTCCGGTCACCAGCCACTAAGCTGCTTTGGTCACCCTGTCCATAACACAAACCAGGTACTTACCAGCTCTAATTATTTCTGAGGATTAACCCTGTCTCTAGCTGAAGACTGCAGACAACCAGCAACAATGCAAGTCTCTCTCTTACTTATCTGTTATAACTTATCTCTTTCTGCCTCTGTGTTTGAGATGAGTGTGGGTCACTACTACGAACGGCCCTTTTTTCGAAAGGGCCGTTCTCTCCCAGCCAGTTCAGCAGAGGCAAAGCAATCGATCTCCGCAAGAATGAAGACGCTGTTTCGAATGGTAAGTATAAACTTAACACTTACCCTAATCTTTACCCTAACCCTCTCCTTCCATTACCCTAACCCTAGCCTTCTCTTCCCCGCAGCCGAACCCTAAGACTCCCTTCCCCACAGCCTAAACCTAAGACTCCGCCTAAATGTAAGCGGAAAACACTTGCATTTCACAGCTGCATTAGGGTGGGATGGGGTGGAAAGCATGTAATTTAAGCATTTATATAATACAGAACAGGGGCGTTTTAGCCCTTATACACTATCCATTTTTTTTTAAGCCATTCTCCATTTTACGTGGGGATCACATGAAAATATAAAAGTAGGGTCCTGCTATTGTAACTTCTGGTGGGTGGAGTTTGGTTACAGTGGTAATCGGTATCAGATCTCGGATCTCTGCTGCCGCTATGCTTAGTGCTCCAGCCCAGAACACACTCCTACTTCTCTATGCAGTGTCACCAGTCCATAAAGACTTTATATTTAAAAAAAAATAGACTTTCCCTGAATTTGTCTTAACACTTTTCCTAAGAATATTTACTAGACAATTGTAATAGCTGAGCATGTCCATTGTATTGCTGCAAATATCATATAAACTTCACATGGTTGAAGCCCAGACACCGAGGCACCACCCACCAATCGAATACACCACTACCACAATACCTGAAATAAAGACACAACACATTGCTTGGGTCTAACTATTTATTGACTATATTTGAAATTATTTATTAGATTTAACTACCTGACCAATTGATGGGGGCCATAGATTCATAAAGCATTGTACGAATAAATTGGCATGAAAAATACTTAGTCAACTTTAAGCAGTCATTAAATTGTCTCAATATCAGAAACACCCTTTGGCATACTCCTTCCGCCAGAGGTCAGCCCATAACATCGGGATAAACAATAGAGATCGTCCATTGGTGACGAATCCCGGTTCAATTCGATCCTAAGATGCGACCGAAGTAACTTAGAAAACTCCCGAAGGCCACCTTGGCTCAACCGCCACCTGTGCCAAGGAAAAAACATTGTTAACCTCCAACAAATAACAGTCAGTACGTACAATGATGATGAAACGCCACCACAACCGGAACCTAAAACCGGTACCGCCACCACCAACTAGCTAACTTTCTTAAAAACTCTAAAATATCTCCCACAAACAATGCCTGTCCCTCAGAGGATAAGTGCACCCCGTCCTGACGATACAAGGTAACTCGGTAGTATTTGAAGGCGGGATGTGATATGACCAGGCCATCGCGCCCTTCCAGAAAAACTCTAACAAAGCGATTAACTTTCCGTCTGACTCCATCCATAACCATCCCGTTATCAGAGTATTTCCAACGCTTATGAGGAATGATGTCCGACCACACCCACTGAATACGCGGCCACCAATCCATAGCCAGCAAGAGGTCTGAAGTGATAGCCTGCATCAATTCAAGCCCTGAAATCCGACCGATGTCATTCACCCCTAGGTGTATAATCACCACATGGGGCTCGCCAAACCGAACCGGGCTAAAGTCTCCAATAACGCCTCCCATTGCAAGCCTCGCCAACCTTTCCACTGTAACACAAAACTGTCATTCCTTCCCGCAACCCTGAGTAAGGGGGCGAGTTGCGCCCAATAAACATGAATGGCCTATCACCCATACTGTGCGCCCCGCTAAGGCATGAGCTGTAAGGCAAAAGGTAGAGGAAGGTAAGGAGAATGAAAGACAAGCATTAGATGTAATAAATTATTAATAACACCTTACAATCACACATCCGTAAAGAGCGACGTGCTAGGCCTAAAGCTTAACTAGACTTAACATTAAGGAGTGCGACGCCTGGGGAGAAGGTGAAAAAACTCACTCCAACGACAAGTTCTTTTCTATATACATCTAGGGGGAACTACTTGATGACTTGAAGGGATGTGAGAAAAATCCCTTCATGCCCCCGCTTACAATGCGACAAGCAGTCTCCGGGCTAGCCCCAGAGACCTGTCCCAGGCGTGGCGGGGAGAGAACAAGGAGCATGCTAACTAAGAACTACAATCTAAACATTTCCCTCCGGGAGAGCACGGATGTACTTTCTATAGACTGGCGACCTCCATCTGCCGAGTTGTTGAATATATGCGTCAGAAGCACCCACAGCAGCTGCTGATGATGCGGCACCAATCCGAAAAGAATGAGTGCCATACTCCCTAGGGGAAAAACCTGCATGCTGCAAACATCTCTGCAAAACGGTTTTGAACTGATAAACTGTCAACAGAACGTTATTACTATGGGTAAGCCAGGTCAGAGCATTAGGAGGCCGAAGGTCTTTAAAACTACTGCCCAATACCACCGGACAAGCATGAGCCCACTCCGCATTCTTATGTAACACAATCCAACGGCATCTGCCTGTCTGATCGTCTTACCTCTATGAATTAAACAGTGAACCTCAGAAGGAAAAAAGAGGACATTCCGTGATAGTAGGCCCGAATCAGTAGAAATTCTAGACGCAGCTACAAGTTCACTGACTCTAAACGCCCCCGCAAACGCAAATGCAAAAGCTGTTCTAAATAGCGCAACCTCGTAAGCGTCTAAAGCAATTGCTGGAACTGCCTCCATAAGCTTGCCTAGCATATGCAGCGAAATGGGTTTCCTGTGATCAGGGGGGGTAGGTTTAATTTTTGCCCATCCTTGGGGTAGGTTTAATTTTTGCCTATCCTTTTAATGCCTTGATGACAAGAAATTGCTTGGTGATGTCCGGTTTATCCTCCAGTTTAGTAAATAAGGAAATAGCAGCTAATACTCAACGCATGCCTGAGTGAGACTTACCCGAGCAATACTCACCCCACATAAATTTACATAGCAATTGCGGAAGAGTATCCTTGGCGCCAGCGTTGCTAAGCTGGAAGTGCTACCAGGCCTCCCAATGAGCCCTATAATGATGCAACGTGGACGGGGCCAAAGAACGGAGGGCGAGCTCCACTAACCCTTCTCGACCACCTGCCAGATGTAAGAAGGACAGGGAGTTGCTTCAATATTAGCGTCCGGTGCCAATGCTCTAAATCTAATCCAATCAGATCGTGAAAGTGCATCTGCAATTGAATTGTCTACGCCCGGCACGTGCTCGGCTCTAAAATTGATGTTAAACTGTAGACAACGCAGCACTAGATGCCGCAAAAGCCTAATTACTGGCGGTGAAGATGCACTTTGCCGATTGATTGTCTGCACCACGCCTATGTTATCACAAGCAAAAACAATGTCCCTGTCCTTAAAACGTCCAGCCCACAATTCCACACCCAGGACTATCGGGAATAGCTCCAGAAAAACAAGATTCCGCGTCAAACCGGAAACGTGCTATGCGGTCGGCCACGCCCCCACACACCAATCTCCCTTAAAGAAAGCTCCGTAACCGACGCTCCCGGCAACATCCGTTAGCAAGCGCAATTCGCGATTGGAAATGGTAGGGGAGGGCCAAATATGTACGCCATTGAACGACGTCAAGAAGGAGTCCTATACGCCATTATCCGCACTGAGGTCATTAGTTAATCGGACCCATTCCCGAGGACGCAGCAGCCCGGCGCCCGCGCTCTCTAGCCGGCGGCAGAATATCTTGCCCATGGGAATTACCCTGCAAGCCAAGACTGGAGCTGACGTAACGTTATACGCGAAGCATGAGCTGCATGTTTTATGCGATCTTGTAGCTGACTAATTTTGCCGCTGGGTAACCTGCAAATCCCTCCCACCGTATCTATCTCGATACCTAGATACATTAACTGTGTGACAGGGCCCTCAGTTTTGTCCTGGGCAATGGGCACGCCCAGGGAGTAAAACAAGGCTTGAATAGAGAACAACATGTCTCCGCACATAGAAGATTCTGCAACCCCCACCACCAGGAAGTCATCCAGGTAGTGAGCGATGCTCTCATGTCCCATACCAGCCGAGATGCACCAGTGTAAAAAACAGCTAAACACTTCAAAGAACGCGCATGATATCGAACAGCCCATGGGCAGGCAGCGATCAATGTAAAATTTGTCTTCCAATTTAAAGCCCATGTAACGAAAAGAGGAAGGGTAAAGCGGTAGTAACTGAAAGGCCGACTCCACGTCAACTTTGGCCATGAGAGCCCCATGGCCAAAGCTGCGCACCATGCATAAAGCTGTCTCAAATGACTGGTACACCATGGTGGTAAATTTCTCAGGAATTGCATCATTCACAGAATCTCCATATGGGAATGACATGTGTTGGATGAGACACATATATTCCTGGGGCTTTTTTGCGCACTACCCCAATAGGCACAAAATTAAAATTGGTTTGGGGGGTTCTGCCTATCATACCAGTCTGTTGTCCCGTCGCGTTCGGCACTCGTGGGCAATCCTTGGCCGGGTGCCGGCCATTACATTTGAGGCAGTTATGTGCATAGGTGCATCGTCTCTCGCGTTGGCAGGTAGAATTGTTGTATGCGAAACACTAGGGCTTTGGAGATGCTGGGGCGCCACTACGCCCCCTGAGCTGAAAGCGCGCCTGTTGTGTCACCTCCCCGCTAACTACGCCGCCCTGTTGGGACACCTCCAACCACAACTCCACATCTTTAACCCCAAATTGAATGTTATCTTGAAACTCTCGCTTACGCCGGAATTGTTCGTCGTACCTCCTCCAGGCAGAACCTCTACTGCGAACACTGATGTCGTGCACCAAGAATTGATGCCTCAAAATTCCGTTATATTCGGTAGGGCGAGTTTCAAGATAGCACTCCGCAAATGAGCACCAAGCTGCAAACCACCTATTATAGGTCCTATACGCTTCCTCACTAGCCGCGCCCTTTTTCTTTGCGTCATGCAGTGACTTTTTGCCCTCGCTAGTTATCGCAAAAATATCTACATAGCGGCCTCTTTTGAAAAGCTCGCGAGCTTGCGGTCTAACTCCACGCGATAGCGCCGTATTTTCGCAATGAACCATACCAAGGACCTGTGCGGGGGTAGTAGTAGCTGCGCGCGTGGAACGTTTTTGCTTTCTCTTTTTTAAGTGGCTCTCTATAGTCCTACTTAGCCTGCTGCAATGCCCCCTGGACCCATTAGATGACAGAGAAGAAGCAGAAGAAAAGGAGGAGATAGACATAGAATCATCATTGCTATCCAAGTGCTCCGGCGGTGCTGACTCACCCTCAACCGCAGTGGTGCCGGTTTCTCCACCGGGAGCCGCAGCTGTAGGTACTTCCGCCACAGCGCCGGCCGTGCTGGTGGACGCTGCAGCTGCCGCAGATGATCTGTCTCTGGAATGACGACTTTGTGATCGACGCCTGGTTCGATTGGCTGGGTTTTGTTCCGGGGCATTGCCCCCCAAGGCTGTAGCAGGAGCAGAGTCAGTTGGCATAGTTGTTACAGGAACTGGTGGTGTAAAAGCTGGTGAAGCCATCTCTTCTGATTGTTCCAACGCTGCTGTAGAACCGCCAATGCTACTACTTGCCTGAGTGACAGAAGCGTCTGAAAAAGAGGCAGTATTAACACAAGAACCAGCATCTACGGAAGACGCTGCGCTCCTTACTTGTTCCCCCTCCATGAGAACCCCCCCAGAAGATGGTGCTGGTGATCTAGACCGTTCCCTGTTTTGCGGCTGAATACCCCCCAAGTGGGCAAATGGGAGCACATTCCAGGTCCAGGGGTAATAGGGCATTGGAGGCACAGGAGCTGAAGGCTAGTAGGGCCATTGCGGTGGGTAATTAAACAATCCCTGATTAGGGGGCCCATTGTAAAAGGGGGGGCCACAGATTCCTCCAGGGGTAACCCCCCTACCAACCCCCAGCGGTGCATAATTAGATTTGGTGCCTTCCAAGGGGTCATCCTGCATACCACCCCCCAAGTCCTGTCCCTGCCCTCTGTTCCCAGGTTGTCCCAAGCCATAAAAACATGCGGAGGGAGAAGAGACAGGAGCATTCAGACAGTCAGCAGCACCTGGAAGAGGGGTGGGCTGGGGATCCGGAGTGCTGAACAGCGGTGGAGGGGTCAGAGCTGCAGACAACACCGCTCGTTGCATAGGGGGTGCCCCGCTTGCCTGGACCAATGGAGAGTGATCCCCATGGTCCGCTCAGCTGCGTTGCCAATGCCACTCCCCGCCTGCTCCGCAGTACTTGCCAAAGATGGCCACCCGCTGGACGTCACTGCCAGTGCGCTTCCTGTGACGCAGGAAGCGTGCCCTTCCCACGCCTCAGCGATCCCCAGCTGACCCGCCAGCTCCGCCCACCTTAACGAGCGCCGCATGCGCGTACTGGAGCCCCGGCGCCAAGACCGCAACCCCCCCTGACCCTGCTGGCCACCAATGAAGAGTGTTGGGACCTCGGCCTAACTTCCGCACGACCGCGGGGAGAAGGGGTATCATAAATGATGTCTGGGAAATCCTCCCTCAGACGCATTGGTGGATGGATGGAGTGGCTTGGACGGGGCATAGTGTGAGTGTGATAAATTCTTTATTTTGTGTGATTGTGTGTGAAAGTGTGTGATATGTACAGGGCAATGTTTTGGCGGGAACACAAGGGAGGGCAGGCGAGCAAAAAGGGGGGCGGTGGGCAAAAAGTGGTTTGAGAGGGAGAAGAAAGAAAAGGTGATAGAAAGGGCAGTAAAAGATGTAAAACCTAAAGAAAGAAATAAGGGAATATAGAGAAGAAATATAAGAGGTGAAAGTAATGACAGTGATAAACTGTAACACTTAGCACATCCACAGGATCTTCTTTCTCTGAAATCCAGAAACAAGAGACAGAGCTCCTCCCCCCTTCATTCTTATAATCCTACCCATGCCCCTCCTATCATTTTAAATCCCCCAATCAACTGCCTATGCTGAATGGTGCCACTGTGTCTTGGCCCACCCAGTGAGTTTAATCTCACTATGGGGTAAATGCTTAACCCCGTGCTCTCCATCAGATGCACTACTGAAACAGGACTAACTTTCTTTTCATAGAAGAAGAAAAACTGTCATACATTAAGCAAGTGTTTCTTAAATGCTTGAGAGCAGTGTTAACCACAGTCATATAGAACTGGTTGTTTACCATGATTGCTATACAAGGTCTGGTGAGGAACAGAAAATTACAACTTTGGTCAATAAACCAACATTTGGGTTGAACAGCTGCCAGATAGTTTAGGTTTGGACCATAGAACAAGAAATCTGAGGGCAAAGATTTTGCAATGTCTGGGTAAAATTACAAACACAGTTCATCAGAAGCAATCCACTGTAGTAACTTGCTCATAATCAGAGTCCTAATTTGCGATTAAATGGCTTTTTATTAGGTATATTATGTAAAGCTGCATCAAGTAGTTTTAAGCTATAGCCTATGTACATATCCAGTTAGTGTCTGTAAAGATTAATTGAAATAGAAGGAAAAAAGACCTATAATATAATTAATGTAAAAGAAATATCACAGATGAAATATTTGTGTAGTTTATGATGTGTATGCCTAAAGTGTGATACACAACCTTAATGTATACACACAATCCAACAGAGCATATTCCCCAATGTGCTCATTTTTCATCATTATAAGGATATATTATTGATCAAATTAATTATTTAATTATTAAAAAAATATATGACATTTCAGTTTGCCGATGAGGAGGTGGTATGATAAAAGTAACACACAAGTTGTATCAGGATCAGAACCCCACTGTATCCAAGTGATCACACCACTAACCTCTCCCCTCAGATGGACAGACCTCTACCTGAAGTTCTCCAACTCGTGTGTATATAAAATGATGGCAGGTCAAGAGTCTATGGGGTCTATTTCCTTAGAATTTTGTTTTCCTATGAACAAAACTGCAGCAGACTTTCTTATCTTCACTGCGAGCCTGGCCGCTTCATTTTCAGAATTTCACAGTGTATTCATGTCAGGACTTTGGCATGTGCAGGACAGGTTAGCCGGACAGGTGAGTTTTAACTATTTCCTTATTTTTTTATTTAAAAAAAAAAATGTATCTATTTATTGAATTAATCAAATTAATAATTTAATTATTAAAAAAATATATGACATTTCATTTTGCCGATGAGGAGGTGGTATTATAAAAGTAACACACGAGTTGTATCAGGATCAGAACCCCACTTTATCCAAGTGATAACACCACTAACCTCTCCCCTCAGATGGACAGACCTCTACCTGAAGTTCTCCAACTCATGTGTATATAAAATGATGGCAGGTCAAGAGTCTATGGTGTCTATTTCCTTAGAATTTCGTTTTCCTATGAACAAAACTGCAGCAGACTTTCTTATCTTCACTGCGAGCCTGGCCGCTTCATTTTCAGAATTTCACAGTGTAATTATGTCAGGACTTTGGCATGTGCAGGACAGGTTAGCCGGACAGGAGTTTTAACTATTTCCTTATTTTTTTTAAAAAAAAAAATGTATCTATTTATTGAATTAATTTAACATGCTTCTGTATTCTGACGGTCTCCCCATATTTTCCTCCCCCTAATAACAGCTATTAGGGGAGGAAAAGAGGGGTATATGGGGACAGCACTGGAATACTTATTCTTTATGCCAGCCTATTTCTTTTACGTCTGGAGCGGAGTGTAAAACTCCACTCCAAGGCTTTGTAAACATATTTTTGGGACGATATTTACATGAATCACCATGGAAACTAAAGTTTTCAATGGCGATGCATTCTTTGCAAATATCAAAAATGTAATTTTTATGCAATTCAAAACTGAATTTTTGCATGTAAATGAAGTTTGTAAATAGACCCCTCTATCAATACACAGTTTTTTAGCGTGCTTATACTGTATATTGTAATGCCACCAATTTGTGCACACTTGTGAGCGCAGACACACCCTCATTTTAGAAGCTAACAGAAGTGTAATTTATTGAATGTCGGAATGGAGCAGATTGCACTATGATTGGGTGGCACAGAACACAAAAATGGGCAAAATCCATTCCGACCACAAAGAAAAAGGGGAAAACAGAAAGTGTTGATCCTGTTAATAGAAAATACTTTAAAATGTGTGACTATTAGTATTTAGAGTATAGTGTACTTTCCTGCTCATAGTCATGGGGTCAAAAGAGCATGTACTGAGCCATCATTAGATTATCTCAGAATGTGACCCGTGGCATAACTACTGCTGGAGCAGGAGCTGTGGGGCCCAAAGGAGATGACGGGCCTGTGTTAGTCATCTGCCCTGCACCCACTGGGCTTTAAACTGTCAGAGCCTGGTCGCTTAAGACAGTGCTATGAGTACTTTCTATAAAAACATTGCAAGCAACTGCTGTCTTAAGATGCCAGCCTCTGACAGCTGTATGCGCACAGAGGTCGTGACCCCTCCCTAGTTATGATCTGGCCCCTGTCTTCTTACTGTGCAATCCGAGACTGTCTACTTTCAGGAGTGTGAAACACAAGCAAATAGATGGAGTGTAAAACATAAGCAAATGTTTATTGTGACACAAAAAAGACAAATAGTGTGACACACAGAGGGACATGTAAAGTGACTCCCACCAACTTACAGCCAGTGCAAATGCCTCACAGACAATGCCTGGCCTGCTGTCACTGACAACAATACTCTGCAGCAGTGCGCCAGACATGTCCTGGGAGGAAAAAAAGGATGGCATTATGCTCTTCCCTAGCGCAGACACAGATACCATGCAGTGTCTGTCTTTGCTAGGGGGAGGCCAGCCATAAATACCGCTTTCATATCTCTGCCCCGGCAATATCCCAGGTCTTATAACCCTTTCACTGCAGGATTGACCCTGGAAATGTACTTGCCATAGCAATAGTAAACAAATCCCTCCACTCAGGTTTTTTTGTGTGCAACTCGGGTTGAAAAACCTGGGTCGCAGGGGGCGTGGCCAGGCTGCTGAAGGGAACGGACGCGCAGAGAGAGAGCTCCTCAGCAGCCTCATTAAAAAATACTTTTTCCCACTAATATATAATTTTTTTCTTTTTCCCACATTTCGGGGTTAATTATCCCCACCGAGTACCCGCTTCTTTAGTTGTGTCTGGACCGTGTCAAACGCTTTCCACACCACGGACAGTTGCTCCCCAGATACTGAAAGCTGGTCTCGGCTTTGCTGAGGCCTGAAGGCCTTTACCAGCCGCTGTTTGCTGCAAAGGACCCCGGGTGAGAGATCTAAAGGGGAGACCCAGCTGTCGCCTCACCTTCAGTGCTGATTACCGCCAGACTCACCACATTGCCGCCGCGGCTGCTTGGCTGAGCTGCATAGCCTTAGAGGACGGCCGCCATCTTTGGGGCCTAGTCTGCGTGGGAGATCATCCCTCGGTCATCCTGCTTGGAGCCGCGGACCCGGAGCATCTCTGCCTCATTCCGCTCCGCCTGACGTCTTCTCCCTGCCATTTGAAGGAGGATCAGGTGAGCCACTCACCTTAAACGGCTCTCTGACTGCTGCCATCCTGCAGAAAAAAGCTGCCGCCATTTTGAGATTCCCGCGCAGTTTTCTTCTTGCACTACCGACATTTCCACACACCGCAGCCTGAGTCACTAGCCTGTTTGTACTCCCCGGCATTGGTTTCCTGAGATGCTGGAGACCCACAGCACAGGGGGACCTTCACACTCCCATATCCTGCCTTAACCTATTCTCATGCACCATCTCCTGGTTCCTGTATAGCGTTAGGCCTCCTCTCAACTCCTTGATTCCCTTGTCTCCAATTTACCTCACAAGACATTGCTCCTCTAGAAAAGAGGATTTCATTTGGATGCCCTGGATTGCCAGTCTTTCCTACTATACGGTATATCCCCTACTCTGCAACAACATAGAGGCAGACTCATAGGGCCTGATCCAGACCTACGCCGATGCGCTGTGCTAAGTAAAGCACAGTGTATCAGCATGCACTCTGCCCGACACTCCCCCTGTGCGAGCGTATTTTCCCTCGCTTACGCCGGCTGAAGGCTACCCTAACTTCAGCCGGCCTAAGCAAGGGGAAATACGCTCACACAGGAGCGTATGCCCGCTAACCCCTCCCTCATTAAACTAACTCCCCCTGCCCACCTACACTAACCTGAACGTAGTAACGCTGGGGGACGCTCCCTCCAGTGTTGCTACGGCGCTGCTACGGAGCTACGCTGGGCAACATCTGCCTGGCACATGCGCAGATCGGCTTTTAAGCCGATCTTACACTGCTGGCTGGTGTCTTAACGCCAGCCAACGTAGGTCTAGATAAGGCCCATAATCACTAATTCCACTGGCTGCTGGCCACTAAAGATAAGCGGGATTCTCTCCCCCAGAATCTTACATCATATTCAGCTCCTTACCATCAAAGGACACACTATTGTCTCAGTGATGTTATTCTTTATCCCTCGGTGGACAACAGTTCAAATTCTGAGTATTTCTACTTACCGTGGAATAAGCTTCCTTTTTTTTTTAATATATATATTTTTTTTATTTTTTTGCTAGGCATACTGCCTGACAATGCTTAACCGCCATTGCTAAACCATTAAAATGTCTCAAAGGCAGAAAAAACCTCCGCAAACTCCAAACATGTTTACCAGACGTGAGCAGCATCCCTCTTCCTCATCCCCTTCCCCGCAAGAATCTCAGCCGCTAGAATCTGACAGCGATCCACAGCACCCGACTATCTCAGTGATCACCTCTCAAGTCAAGCTCACTATACAAACTGAGATCCGTGCCATGCTCACAGAACTTAGATCAGAAATTGTTTCAGTTGGAGCCCGCACAGATTCTTTAGAGAAAAGAACAGACGAGATCTGTACATATCAAGAGCAAACAAAAGAAGATCTGACCTCGATCCATGCTGAACTGGAAACTTTAAAAGAGCAACTGGAAGACCAAGAAAATTGCTCCAGGAGAAATAACCTCCGTATTAAAAACGTTCCAGAAACAATCTCCAATAATGATCTGCCAGTATATCTTGAGGGTCTGTTCAAACATCTAGTCCCATCGGCCTCCAGTTCGGATTTCCTATTGGATTATGCTCACCGTGCTCTCCGCACAAAACCCTCATCAAATCAACCTCCACGTGATATTATACCCGGCTACACTACTTTACCAGTAAGGAACGCATCCTTCAAGCTTCACAAAACAACCCCAATATTGACTTTCAAGATACTTCTCCGCAAATCTTTCAGGACTTAGCCTCTTCCACTCTGAAAAAGCGCAGATATCACTCAAATATTACGAAATAATAGTATCCGGTACAGATGGGGTTTTCCTCTCCAATTAATTTTTTCTTATTCAGGTAACACTCACATAGTAAAGTCACTGGATCAAGGCCTTAACCTACTTCGCTTACTCAACCTAATGCTGGACTCCGGAGAGGCGTTTTCATCTTCTTCGGGCCCGGCTAGGCGAAAGCTCCCTTCACCAGAATGGTCCACCGCTTAATTCATGGACATATTCAGCGTTCAATAGGACAGATTACCCAGTTCCAGTTACATTGCATACGTATTTCATGTTTTTTTCCTTTAGCAAATTCCAGGACTGGACTCTTTCATTGTTGTTTGATCTTCTTGACCCTCTGGTTTCATGGTTTCGTAAGATACAGCAGTTTGTTATCAATGTTGTTTCCTGTTTCTTTTATTATTTTCATTGAAATGTTAGTCGTACAGGGATTCTTAGGGTATTACATCCTCTACTAGGCTAATAAGTAGCTCTATTGATTTACTAGTTTATGTACCCATTGCTTGTTTCCATTATATAGTGGTTCTCTCTTACACTATTGTTCTTTCTGCATCAATGTTTGATGTCATTAGTCCTCACATTAGTCCCACCCCTCTCCCCTACACTCATTGCATACTACTTTCTCTCTTCTCCCTCTCGGATGGCTTGCCACCCCCCGCAAATTTCAGGTACTTCTCCAGTACCTTGGTTGTTTATCCAGGACCTTTCTCCTCATAAGGAGTCTCCCCTTCTTCCTCTCCTCTGTACCTTGAAGGAGTCTATCTTTCTATGCCTACTTTTCTGACCAATTACCCGCCATGACGATTAACATATTGGGGTAGATCCAGAACTACGTTTGCCGTACGTTTATTCGCGGAGCATATTTTCGTGCGCGTAAATTCGTTACACTCCCCTTGGCACACCCCTTGCACGGACGTATTTTGTCAAGATACGCTTTCCAAACCCTACCTTAACTTTTTCCAACGTAACCGCAGTCATACGCACACGTACGTATGGGCTGAATGAATTTACGCAGCTAAGCACGCCCATTCTGTACACTTTAAATACAACCCTCCGCCTACTTCACGTAATTCATACGTAATTTGGAGTAACGAAAAATTGGCATGCCCACACGTAAGTATTTACGTGACACATACCTGAATGGCCCATACGTTCATAATTACGCTACGTTAATGTGCGTATTTTCTATGGTGCGCATGCGCAGTGCATACAAAACAGCGATTTTACATCTCTGCCACGCGTAAATTTGCTCCGAGGCGTAGTTCTGGATCAGGCCCATTGTCCTTAAATGTCAATGGGCTTAACTCTCCCACTAAACGTACTATAGCCTTACAGCAATTTAAACGTCACTCAGCTGATATTGTCCTGTTACAACAGACGCACTTCAAATCTCCTCACCCTAGTCTCCATGGTAAATACTACTCTCAGGCTTTTTATGCCTCCTCAGACTCCAAACAATGGGGCACCGCTATATTAATTAATAACAAGACCCCATTCATGCTTTCTTCTTCAACTGCAGACCCACTCAGCCGGTATCTGATTCTTATAGGCTCAATAGACCCGGTTAAGATCACGATTGCTTCGGTCTACGCTCCCAATGTTGGTCAGGATGCCTTCCTCTCTGCATTTCTTGAGACACTTTCACAGCTGGCTCAGGGCTATATTATCATTGCTGGTGATTTCAATGCTTTCCTTGACCCTTCCCTTGATCGCATGGGTCCCTCCCAAGCCCAGTCGAGTTCCATCCGTCTCTCCGGGACCTTCTCCTCACTGCTGAAGCGCTTTGACCTCTATGATTCCTGGCGCACTCTTTACCCTACTAGCAGACAATATACCCATTTCTCAGCCCAGCACAATACACACTCACATATTGATATGATTCTCATAGATCGTAATCTTACTCATTGTGTTTCTCAAGTTTTAATAACGGTGGTCTGGTTCGATCATTCCTCAGTTTCTCTACTAGTGGATCTGTCTTGCCCCCGCCCCCCTCTCCTAGATGGCGCCTGGACGAATCGCTCCTACTCGTGCTGGCCCACACTGATTCAGTTGCACAAGCTATATCTGACTATATCTCCTTCAATTCCTCTCCTGAGGTCTCCCCGGCTGTCATATTGGAGGCGCATAAAGCGTCGATTCATACTCTAATTGCTATGTCAGCTAACAGAAATAAAATAGAGAAAGCCCGTATACTCGCTCTAGAGAACCAAACTACTTCTTTATCTTCCCGTTTTCAAAGATTCCCTAAACGTAAAACACGCCTTAGACTGTTAGCTCTGAAAGGACAACTTCATCAGCTTCTATCTAAGAAGGCCGCTAAAACTTTACATTGGCTCTGACAAAAATACTTTGAAAAAGGGGTCAGGGCAGATCGCCTTTTAGCACAAAAATTAAGAGAAAAATGCTCCAGGAACTCATCACTTAAGTTACAAGACGGCTCTCTGATTCATGGTCCCAAGCAGATCGCAGAGATATTTCAAGATTTCTACTCCTCCCTATATAATCTTGACCCCCATTTTTTAAATCCTCTTACCTTGTCTGCTAAAGTTAGTGAATTTCTAAATTCCATTCGCCTCCCCAAAATTTCCCAAACACAAAATTAACTTCTCAATAAGGAAATAACCTTCCAGGAAATTTTAGATACTATCAAAGATCTTAAAAATGCTTCAGCCCCCGGCCCCGATGGTCTTACAGCTATTTATTATAAGAAATTAGCCTCGTAACTTCTCCCCATGCTCCTCAGCTTATTTAACTCCATTTTGTCTGGGTCAAAATTCGATCCGGCAACCACGAGGGCAGAGATTGTCGTGATTCCTAAGCCAAAACAAGATCCTAGCTCATGTAGCAACTACAGACCAATATCGCTCTTGAACGTAGATCTCAAGTTATTTGCAAAAATTTAAACTTGATTATTTCTTCACTGTGGGCTTTATTCCTGGCCACCAAGCCTCTGATAATACCAGAAGGGCCGTAGATCTACTTCACATAGCAAATACAGGAAATGTTCCTGCTCTCGTGGTTGCGTTGGATGCGGAGAAAACGTTTGACAGAGTCGGTTGGACATACATGCGGTTCTGTCTGGTATGGGCATGCAGGGCCCATTCTTGAACGCCATAGCTGCCCTCTATTTTAACCCCACTGCCTCAGTCCTTGTTAATGGATTTAAATCTGTCCCTTTTGCCATTCAAAATGGCACTAGACAGGGGTGTCCCTTATCTCCCCTTATTTTCGCTCTAACGATTGAACCCTTAGCCATAAAACTTAGAGAAAATCCTGATATCACTGGTATTACTGGTGGTTCCACAGATCATAAAATATCCCTATACCCTGATGATATCTTAATGACAATCACTAACCCTTCCATTTCCCTCCCTAACCTTCTCAAAGATTTGCACACTTTTGGGACCCTTTCTAATTATACGATTAATGCTAAGTCTGAAATTCTGTCACTTAACCTTTCTCTTCCCCACTGTCGTCAACTGCAACAGGCCTTTAATTTTCGTTGGCAATCTAATAAGATCAAATATCTAGGGATCTATTTAACCAAGTCCTATCATCAACTTTTTCAAGCTAATTACCCTCCCATTTTCGCTACTGTTAAAACAGATATTGAAAAATGGGACAAAATGCTCATATCCTGGATTGGCAGGATTAATTCTCTTAAAATGACTATCCTACCTCACCTATTATATCTATTTCAAGCCCTACCTATTCGAATTCCCGCTACATATTTTAAGTTCCTCCAACAATTAGCTTCCAAATTTATCTGGGCGGCTCGTAAACCGCACATTCGTCAAGAAAACCTGTTCAGGCCCATTGGAGAGGGTGGGTTGGGAGCCCCCAATTTTTTGGCATACTACGGAGCCGCACATCTCACTCAGTGTGTATCTTTACATTCATCCTCAGGCACTAGGGTATGGGTAGACATTGAGGCCAATAGCTCTAACATCATCTCTGCTTCTTTCCTACTGTGGCTTCAACCTCGCTTTAGGCCTACCCTGTCCTCTCTCCTTCCTGCGCTAGCTTTCTCTATATCTATGTGGGACAAAATCACCCAGGTATATGAACTCTTAGCCCAGCCGTGGCATATGTACCCCCTATAAAATAATCCCCAATTTCCTATTTTTTAATTACTGATAATGCCCATGAGAATTTTTCTTTTTTCATTGCAAATAAGTATACTTTTAACAAATATTATTTTATTATGTCACTTTAATTATCCATGTGTAAACACTCTTGAGGAATGGTCAAACCTACTTGTACTTGTCAGATGCTCACAGCTTATGATTTCTTATGCTTTGGTTCAATTATTTTGTCTTAAAATCATCAAAATTTTAGAATTTTTTATGATTCTCTTTTTCTGTGTAAAAAGACAAATAGAACATGTATTCTCGACCCCTTGAATCAATCATAAATATACAAAACTTTATCGAAACGATTATTAATAATTCTATACTTTAGTTCATTGCATTGTATTGTTTTTATTTTTTTGTGTGTGTTTGTTATGTATATTAAAAACATCTTTGTAGAATATATAGCATTCCTATAACACTATTTAGCTTGCAGTGCTATTAAACATTTATATATCTGCTTTATTTATTTTGGCATTGTACGCCTAAAGTTATTGTACATTCTTTGTTTTTGTTTTGCTTGTGGAGTCATTCCCCAAGGCTGGTGTCATCAGGCAAATGATAAAACCCTTTACTTATGATGTAACAGATTATATCACTCTTGTAAATAAATCCTTTATTGCTTTGCCACTCCTTCTTTGTGATTACATGTGACAAAACAATTAGCAACATGTCCATTGCTTACAAATAAACAGTCAAATAGTACATCACACATGGAGTTTTACATGGAATTACAGCATGTACAAGTCTCATATATCATGTAGTATATATTCACAACCACTTTAGGTTTCACAACAAATATACATTATTTCAGTTCTCTAAAAAATATAAGCAAGCTATCTGGTTATAAGATGTTAGCAGTGGAGTAAATAATAATATTATAAGTCTATACACTTCACTATTGAGTTTGTTTTACATTTCTTTTAGAGTCTTATTACATGTACACATTGTCGTATTTGCAGAGTTTCTATCTGTCCTATTAACAGCTTTTTCTATAGCACCATCATATTACATGGTGGTTTACAATTATAACATTTATGAGTTCCTGCAATTAGCAATTACAGTCTAAGGCCCTGATTCACAACACCATATGTGTTGCACATACGGTCTTAAAATACTGATAGTAGCCACTACGCATGCGTAATAACTATTTTACATAATGTAGTAAAGTAACGAAACGATACATAGATTACGTAAAATAGTTTATACGCATGTGGAGTAGCTACTATCGGTATTTTAAGACTGTGTGCAACACGTACAGTGTTGTGAATCCGGGTCTAAGTTCTCTAACATACACACAATAGGGACAGCAGCCAACTAACCTACTAGGAGGCTGAAGCACCCAGAGGAACCCCATGCAGACTCAGGGAGAACATACAAACTCTACATGGCATCCATTGTGTTCTTTAGCTTTTGTTCTGTTATCAAATTGTGTGTGGCCCAAAGTTCACCCAGGGGCTAAGTAAAAGTCTTATAGCCAGTCCTATTTCTGGCACACGTGATGCAGCCAAGTAGGACTGAACATTATACCAGTTGCGTAACTACCGTGGATGCAGAAGGTGCGGTTGCTGTAATGCCTGGGGAAGAGGGTAGCAAGTGGCAACTGCCCCTTTCTCCCTTCACTCTCAAAAGCATACTATCATAGGCTGGCAGCTTCTAGCAATGAATGTATTTATATACAGCACTTGGCACTCATACATGTCTTATGCTGTCAACCTCCGACAGCTACATTGTCCACACACCCCAGATGGGGCCTGGCCCGGTTATGGTCTGGCATTTGGTCCTGCTCCTGTCAGACTCGGCGCTCGCCACTGTCTGGACTCAGGCCCAAATAGAATAGACACAAATAGAATTTGTGAATGGTGCAAACTAGTAGACCTGTGTTGTTTTTTTAAGATATGTTAACCATTGCATGAATGTTTAACCGTCCGATGTAGCAGTTATGTAATCATTTAATTTATTAGTAGTTTTCAGAAACAAGTGACTATATAAAGACATTTCTGTTGCATGTTTATTGATATACTTTGATTGGTGAACATGGGATTCTAGTTCAGCTGAATTAACAGATGACCATCTCAGTACTGAAATAACGGAAGGAGGGAACTTAAACAAGAAAAAATAAACAAACACCACCAACAAAAAATAAACCCAACAGACTACATTCAAGATTTTCTTCATAAAATCTTTATATTTAGAGATCATCTGTTTCTGGGACATCAGGATTCAGGAAGATGTCAGAGGAGATTATAATATGTGGGTTTTCACTTGTCCAGCCATGAGCCATTCTGTTAAAGGACTTTCTGGAAATGATAGGGTCTGTTGGTATTTCATATGTGTAGTTGTTCATATCAAACTCTGGGACACTGAAAGTTATCATTTTGGTTGCGTTTTCAAATCCTCCAAATGGAGTGGCCGCCCTTAAAAGAAGAAGAGCACAGAAACAAACTCAAAAAGAAAACAAACAAGCGAATGATAGTCACTATTATAGATGGAAAAACAGACTCCCTTATTATTATATATATTATTATATAATATTACTTGTTTCAATTGAAAAATATAGAAACATAGGGCCGTATTCAGACCTCCGGCCGCATTGCATTATTATTATTATTATTAACGTTTATTTATAAGGCTCCACATGGTATCCACAGCAACGTACAAAAGCAATAGTTGCATATACTACACAATTAACAGACAAGGTACAACTTTATATAAATAAGGAATACAATACAAGTACAATGCAAAAATAAAATACAGTACAACAGCAGAACAATATGTATGGAAAATATAGATGCAGGATATGTGTATAGGAGCAGAGGAATAAGGAGAGCGAAAGACAGTAGAGAGAAGGCGGGCATTAGTGAGGACAAGGCAGAGGGGTGATATAAGGGGAGAGGATTGCGGAGCAAAGTGAGAGGGGGTGAACAAACAGGAGACACAGGGATGAAAATGGTGAGGGCAGGTAAGCTTATGTGGAGGAAGAGAAGGCTAGTCGAAGAAGTGGGTTTTGATAGAGTGTATGAAGATTTGGAGGGTGTTGCATTGTCTGATAGTTTGTGGTAGGTTGTTCCAATGCAGAGGGGCGGCCCGGGAGAAGTCTTGGATGCGGGAGTGAGATGTAGAGGCAACGGTTACCAGCACAGTAGAGGGGTCAGACTGGAATGTGCATGGTGATAAGGGAGGAGAAGTAGGGAGCGGTGGAGGAGGAGAAAACCTTGTAAGCTGTGGTGAGGAGCTTGAAGAGAATTCAGAAAGGGACAGGAAGCCAATGTAGAGATAGACAGAGAGGGAAGGTGTAGGCAGTGCGTTTGGAGAGGAAGATGAGTCTGGCTAAGTATGGATTGTAGGAAAACTATCCTATTCAGTGAAGTACATTTCCTCTAAACTTGCCACCACCTAGTTTATAGGCTATCATATTCCCCCTCTCTGCTCCAAGCTATACATATTTACTTCCTTTAGTCTTTCTTTGTATGTTTTGTGATGCATACCCTACACCATTTTAGCTGACCTTCTTTGTACAATTTATTTATGATCTTCAGGAGATAAAGGACCTGATTCACACTTAGGAATCTTCTTAAAATAAGAACTTAAAGTCACTCCTGGACAAAACCATGTTGATTGCAGGGGGGATTAATTTAATTGTATTCTTTGCATGCTGGGATATATCTTTGAATTGCTTACAGCACACAGATACTGACAAGCTTTACTATTACACTTTTATTTAGACTTGGGCTGGGAAATATCACCTAATCAACACTAGTACTGTTTGCAACAGATGAAATTTGACTCCCCTGCAATCAACATGGTTTAGCCCAGGTGTGACTTTAAGTTCTAATTTTAAGAAGATTCTTAAGTGTGAATCAGGTCCTAAGAGAGGAAGGTTACACCGGGGCAAAACTAGGTTGATTTCAGGGGGAGTCAAGTTAATTGTATTGTTTGCATGCAGGGATATATCTTTGAATTGCTTACTGCACACAGTTACTGACCAGCTTTACTATCACACTGTTATTTAGACTTGGGATAGGAAACATCACTTCTCAACACTAGCACTGTTTGCAACAGATGAAATTTGACTCCCCTGCAATCAACATGGTTTAGCCCAGGTGTGACTTTAAGTTCTTATTTTAAGAAGATTCTTAAGTGTGAATCAGGTCCTAAGAGAGGAAAATTACTCCTGGGCTGAACTATGGTGATTGCAGGGGAGTCTCATTTCACCTGTTGCAAACAGTATTACAGTTGAGAGGTGATGTTTCCTATCCCAAGTCTAAATAACAGTGTGATAGTAAAGCTGGTCAGTATCTGTGTGCAGTAAGCAATTCAAAGATGTATCTCTGCATGCAAAGAATAC
>WWET01000923.1:336976-354078 GCA_011038615.1 Limnodynastes dumerilii
ACTAGCGACGGCGGCCGTAGCTCTGGATCAGGCCCTTTGACACCCCAAGAATGAATTCCATTGACTACAACCCACTGTTGTTCATGCTGCATTCAAGCTCATATCACACAACCATTTCTGAATTCAATCCCAAATGTTTCAGTTTATTTATTCTATGCAGTGTGGCACAGTGCCAAAATCCTTACTGACATTTTTAAAAAAAAGCTATTTGTTTAGTTCCCCTTGATCTACTTACCTTAGTGACCCAGTAAAAAAGTAAATAAGATTTGTTTGACTTGAATCCATGCTGCTTAGGATCCTGTAAGCGGTTGTGAGATATTCTACAATTTGTTCCTTTAACTGGGTTTCTATTAATTTACCTATTACCGATATAAGAATTACAGTACAGTAACTTTTTCTTTATTTTCACATTTATGCAGAAGTACTACATTTGCTATTTTCCAGTCTATTGGAATTACTCCTGTTATTAGTAACTGATAAAATAATTGTTAATGTTTTTTCCAGCACCCCTTTACATTCTTATAGTATCCGAGGATGTATCCCATCTGGCCCCATTGATTTTCCACTTTCAACTTTGATTTACTAAACTTCTCAAAAGGAAAAATTGAGATGTTTCCCAAAGCAACCAATCAGATTCTAGCTCTTAATTTCTTATTAAATACTAGAAATGTTATTGGTTGCTATGGGCAACATCTCCATTTTTCTTTTTGAGAAGTTAAGTATATCTAGTCCTGAAAGTTCTAAGACCTGTAACTTGAAAAAAACTTGTAATTACCTCCTTAATATTGATAACTAGTAATGTAACTGCAGTGTCTTCTCCTCTCTTTAATTTGTGAATGTTGAATAAAAATAGCTGTTAAGGTGATCTGCCATAGCCCTGTCACTCTCTACAAGACTCCCACTCTCCGTCTTTAGTCTTACTATACACAATTTTGTTTTTCGCCTTTCATTCATATGATAAAAAAATCGTAAGTTGAGCTCTGCGCTCGTACTGCTTATGCGTACACCAGATGTTACGCATCTGAAAGCTGATCATAACTTGGGGCTGATCCAGACATAGTTAACTGCTTGAACTTAGTTACTCAAGGGCTAAACCATGTTGATTACAGGGGAGTCATATTTCATCTGTTGCAAACAGTATTAGAGATAAGAGGTGATGTTTCCTATCCCAAGTCTAAATAACAGTGTGATAGTAAAGCTGGTCAGTATCTGTGTTCAGTAAGCAATTCAAAGATATATCCCTGCATGCAAAGAATACAATTAACTTGACTCCCCCTGCAATCAACATGGTTTAGCCCAGGAGTAACTAATTTCAAGCACTTACTTAAGTCTGGATCCAGCCCAGCAGCTAGTATGGACACAGATTATTCACTATAAAATGCATGAATGATAACAATACAGAGTTGTGTCACTTGGACAGAGCTAAGAAATACAGAGCTGGCAGTATTCAATCATCTTCAGTATGAAATGAGGGTGGTATACACAGAAATTGTGCTTTTATATACATAGCATTAATCAATACAAAGGTGACAGATGCTTATAATTCCCAGTGGAAATCAGTATTTGATGTATATGAGATTTAGCCAGTTCAAAGTTTTGAGTCCATTATAAGAAACTGAAAGTCTGTAATAGGAGTAATGTATGCGCTAATAATAATTTGCACAATATTCCTTAACTCACACTGTAAGATAAGGTCCGTTACTCACACTGTTTCTTCTTTATTCTGGGTAACATGGGACTCCGGGAACTCTAATGGAGGTTGGAGCGCATCCTATCCATCCATTCCGGGCTTGATCTCTGGGGTAATGTTTTGTCAACTCACAGTGGTGCTCTGGTAATGTTATTCACCAGAAATGGACAGAGAACATAGAACATTAATGGACTGATAACTCTGAACTGGCTAAATCTCATATATATCATATACTGATTTTTTACTGAGAATTTTCAGTATCTGTCACCTTTGTATGCATTAATGCTATGTATATACAAACACAATTTCTGTGTATACCACCCACATTTCACGCTGAAGATTATTGAATACTGCCATCACTGCATTTATTAGGGCTATCTATCTTACACATATTTTTATATTGTTTTTATAAAATCGTATAATATTTTGAATTATTATTAATAACCTCCTTACATCCTCCTCCTTGACTAGTAAATTGCTTATGGTTATTTGGTTATTAAAAACTAACAACCCACAATTCTTACCTTATCATTCTGGCTGTTGAAAAGCAGGAGGTCTCTGGTCTCTGCAGCCGGCAGCTGGGGAGGTCACATGACACACTGTGAGCGAGAGTTTCTCTCACAGTGTGAATGAGTCATCGCTAGAGCTGGAGACTTCCATCTCTGTCTCTGTGATGACTCATAGGCTTCACTGACAGCCTGTGGAAAAAAACCAAAGCGATTTTTCTACTTGTGTCCTGGGCAGGACAGAGAGGAGGCCTGGGGCTATCCTGGGACCCCTCTCTATCCGGGCCCAGGACACTGGGCCCAGTTGTCCCCCCCTGATGGTGGCCCTGCAGGTATCCTTATGGAAATACCAGTGAAATAGTAAGTACTATTTGTTAATGTTGCAAAATGTGTCAGCCAAGTCAGTTCAAATGCTTCCTAGAAGGCTCATATGAAGAATATGAACAGTTAGGGCTAAGCGCCTGGTAGCTACAGTATATGTGAGAAATGTCATGTCCTGAGGCAGACATAGGCAACTTGTGGCACTTCCGGTGTTGTGAATGCTGTAGGTTGCCTGTGCATGTTCTGAAGTATACAGGTAGAATATTTGTGTAGAATATACTGACATTTCTTGGGACGTTTACCTGTTGAAACTTCTGTAATCAGGAATCTGCACCTTTTGTCCTGGTGTGGGCATCTTGGGGTATAAAGCCTCTAGCAAGTCTGGATCATTCACAATAGCTTCTTGCCAAGGAGACATATAATACTTAGGAACTGCAGTTTCATTAAATTTTTCAGGTGGAATCTCTTTAAGTGGACCTGTGTATCCTAGGAAATGGAAAGGGAAAGACTCCATTAAAATGGCAATAACAGTAGCAAAATCCAACTGAGATATTGTAATATTAAGTTTTCAGGAATTATGGACCATGGGCTGGATCCAGACCTTATTAAGTGCATGAACTTAGTTACTCAAGGGCTAAACCATGTTGATTTCAGGGGGAGCCAAGTTAATTGTATTCTTTGCATGCAGGGATATATCTTTAAATTGCTTACTGCACACAGATACTGACCAGCTTTACTATCACTCTGTTATTTAGACTTGAGTTAGGATAAAATATGACTCCCCTGCAATCACCATGGTTTAGCCCAGGAGTATCTAAGTTCATACACTTAACAATATATACAAATTCAGAGATCCATTTTCATGTGGAGAATTTTAGGTACGTTTTACTGAGCATATGTAGTAACTTTATTTACGTAAGTTACGTTGAATATATGCACGTAAGTGCTTTAGGCACAGACATGTGAATCGCACTTGGGGACATACATACGGATGGGCGGGGTTGAGATTCGTACTTGAAAATTAACATGAAGGTGGGTGGGGGGAGGCATTTAAATGAATGCATGGGGGTGTGGTTATAAAGAACTGCATGCACGGAAGACGTACGCACATAAGTACACAAGTAAAGAACAGAGTGGTCTATGGAAGTGTAAGTTTACGACTGCACGGGCGTGAGAGGGGAGTGTCGTGGGTGTTGGTTGGTGTTGGCTTGCTACATGCGTGCGTTTAATTGTGTACTTTTTTAAAAACGGATCTCTGAATACGGTCTTATGTATTTAAAGTAGATTTCATGCATTTAACTTTTAAGTGCAAACACTGATCTTGGGATATAGTGCAATTGTTATTAATGTGGTAGGTATGCCTAGTAAGTCTTCATAGCTGTATGCATTAACAGCTATAAAGTAGACAATAAGCCAAATGTTCACACCCATCACGGATCGAAATAAAAGAAATCTGTACATACATAGAAACATCTTATTTGTTTGTAGAAATGTTAAAATAACCAATTAAAATCTTTGTCATTTTATGGATTTGAACTGCGTGCTCTCCATACAGCGCTTCAGAGTACGAAATTCCCTCAATGATTACACTTTGAGTGGGTGTAGTTGTCTTGGTAGCAAGTTGTTATAAGAGCACTATAGCTTAATACTGACAAATACACAACTTTAAAGAGAACAGCATTATACATTGTGATGGACTGGATGATAGCAAATCATTTGTTTTCTGTACAAAAACCTTCTTTTCATATATATGTTTTATGTATGTAAGGGTGCATTAAATAAAATGAAAGGCTAATTACCTACATACTAAACCTTTATTGTGGATTGTCTGTAATAGGCAATACCTGCATTGCAATACAACTGACAAACAAAGGTATAATATCAGTATTTGCTCTGCATTGCATTGCTTTTACTTATTTTTGTTTATTTTCATAATCTACTGTATACACTTTTTATGATAGTGTAATAAAGATTATACGACAATTTTATGTCATCCAGTACATCTGACAATGTTCTCTTTCAACTTGTATATTAGATGTTGTCAGAAGTGATAACACTTCTCATAAGTCTTGTTCCAAATGGGTGTGGGTCCCTGCTAAGAAAGACCCTATGTCAGTAAGGCCATTCTCTCCCAGACAGTTTCAAACTGGCTTATGCCTCAATGAAACTAACTTCAACCCTTCCTCACAGCCTGACCCTAACCCTCCCTTCTCTATAGCCTAACCGTAAGGGGTGTATTTACAAAGGTCGATTTTGACCAAATCACCCAAACTCACGGGAGTTTAGGCTTTTTCAAAATCGACCAGGCAAACATTGCTGGACCAAACTCGTCCAGATGTTTGCCATAAAAAAACAAAATCGCCATATTCATTAAAGGTGATTTGACTTAATCGCCTTTAGATCGACGGTAATTCGCTGAAAAAAAAATTGTGTGGCGCTTCCATAGAAAGTGACACACTTTATCAGAAAAACACGTCAATCTATTTGACATGTGTTTTTCTATGTGAATAATTAAAGCGCTGCATGGTTGTAAGGCTTAGCCTTGCTGCGCTGATAGAACTACAAGGCTCAGCATTGCTGAGCTTTGTAATACTATCAGCATCAGCATGGTAAGCCATAGAACCATGCAGCGCTGTAATGAAAGGAAAAAAAAAACACACACATTTAATCACACTAAAAATACATAGAAATCCATTAGATATTAATAAAAACATTTCCTCAACATACTATGCCCCATCTAATGAATAAAAAAAATACAGGTGGCCACACTGTAAACTAATATAGGTTTTTACAGTTCTTGTTATATTCAACAAATAATAAAAATTGCTGTGTTGAGGATGCTCCTGGTCTTCAAAGAGGATCTTCAGCTTCTTGCAGCCCTTTCTCCGATGTCCCGGTCCTTCCTGCTTGAGGGCGACGCAGCTAGTGACGCTTCCGTTGCTAGATGTCACCCTTTTATAGAAATAATGACGTCACAGAGATTGGGGACCTCTAGTGACGCCTCAAGTGTATGTGACGTCATTATTTTGGAACACAGCGACGGCGATTTTTTAAAGGGCTAATCGCTGTGCTTTTCTATAGAAAGCGATTTACCCCTTGCTAAAGCGACGCTTCTCGCTGGTGATTAAAAATCGCCTAAGAAAAGTGCCCTTTAGTGAATCGCGGGAAAATCGCTGTGATGGCTGACGATTCAAATCGTGGGAAAATCGTGACGATGGCTGGCGATTCATAATCACCAGCCAAAAGCGAGTTTTGTAAATATACCCCTAAGACTCCCCTTCCCATAGCCTGACCTTAACCCTCCCCTTCTATGGCTTTAACCCTAACCCTCCTTTCCTAAGAGCCTAACCCTAACCCCCTTAACACTAAAAGTCCCTGGAGAGGTTACTCACCTCTCCGGAGCTGTCAGCGGCGGGTGCATTGTCCGATCAGCATACTCACCCATTCATTAAAAAAAAATTCTAAAATGGCTGCCTATTCGAAATAGAGACCACCGAAAAGGAACTTTCGGCTATCTCTATTTTTAAAGCCAGCCCATCGGAGCGGGGACTGCAACCGTTTCCAAATATATTTGGCCAATGAAAATAATCTGCAACTAGGAGCTTGATCCAGACATACGTTCCCTTTACATTTTAATGCACTCCCCTAGACACTCCCCTCGGCCATACATACTTTTGCCGCTTCACGCTTTCCAAACCTACCTTAACGCCCATACTGTACGATTTAAATGCCTCCCCCCGCCTCCAAAGCATAATTACGGGTGTCGTATGGCTGACACGCCCCTTCATTCGTAGTTACGCTCTTGATACTAGGATGGGACATATGTACAGAGTTACATGCTGTAAAATCTGCCGCGTGCATGCGCAGTATCGGCAAAATAGAGTTTTTACGACTCCGGCTAGCTTAAATACGCTAGCGGACATAGCTCAGGATCTGGCCATAGGTGACAATATATAATGTGGGTGATCCACAGTCAGGAGAAACAACAAAGATGAGCAAGTCTGAGAGGTGATATTTTTTTAGCTCAACTTTACATGGGGTGTAAAAATAAATATTTCGTATTTGTGTACAATAAGAAAAATGATTCCCATCCTTCATATTGCAATGTGGTTTTCCAGGTGCAGAGTTGCACTTGTTTTGTGCAGGTGCTTCTGGATAAGCCTCATTTTCTATTTATGTTTTCCCTTTTTCTTATTTGGATACTTTTAAAAATACTGAAACAATACCTCCCAACATTTGAGAACTTAAAAGAGGAAAGAAAATTTTGCAGCCTGGTAGAGGGTGTGTGTCTTGCAGAGTCTTCCAGCCTCCACGTCTGCCCCTTGTAATGTCCAGCCTCCACGTCCGCCCCTTGTAATGTCCATCCTCCATATCCGCCCCTTGTAATGTCCAGCCTACACGTCCGCCCCTTGTAATGTCCATCCTCCATATCCGCCCCTTGTAATGTCCATCCTCCATATCCGCCCCTTGTGATGTCCATCCTATCCGCCCCTTGTAATGTCTATCCTCCACGTCTGCCCCTTGTAATGTCCATCCTCCACATCCACCCCTTGTAATGTCCATCCTCCATGTCTGCCCCTTGTAATGTCCAGCCTCCAATGTGTGCCCCTTGTAATGTCCAGCCTCCACGTTCGCCCTTTATAATGTCCATCCTCCACGTCTGCCCCTTGTAATGTCCAGCCTCCAATGTGTGCCCCTTGTAATGTTCAGCCTCCATTGCCTGCCCCTTGTAATAATGTCCAGCCTTCATTGTCTGCCCATTGTCATTTCCAGCCTTCATTGTCTGCCCCTTGTAATGCCCAGCCTCTATGTTTTCTGTTACTTACCTTTGACGTCTTCTCCCTTCCTCCGCGGCGCTCCCTCTTTCTGCTGCTGCTTCTCTCAGTCTGGTCTGTCACGTGGTGCGTTAGTGGTAATTCTACGGGAGCCCTGTAGAACTAAGTCTGTTGCTAGAATGGCAGTGACCGCATAGGTTCAGTCACTGCCATTCAAAGTTACAGGTTTGGTCCTACAGGGCTCCCGTAGGAGCCCTGTATTACCTGTCCTGGCTATTCTGTTTAAAGCCCTGCTGCATATACAGCGGAACGGGCTTTAAAAAAAAAAAAAAATGTTTGTCCTGTGAGGCGGGCAGGACAGTCCCCCGAAAGCAGGACTGTCCCGTGTCAGGTGTAATATGAAATTCTTATGGTCTGTAAGCTGACAGTTAACCTGTCAACATTAAAATGCTGAATGAGATAACTGATTGATTTTTTCTATCTGACAGGTTTGTTAACTCTACACCTGTCAGATAGACTATTGTAATGCTGACAGTTACTGTGTTCAGCATTACAATAATCCTAACCATATCCTCAACACCAACCCTAATTAGTCATGAATTAACTAGAGGAGCAGAGGATACAGCCAGAGGCAGCAGGGAAGCACAGGGATGAAGCATAGAGTCAGAGTAGTGAGGACAGAACTGTGAGAGAACCAGGACCAGCAGTAAATCACAGGAGCAAGGGAGAGAGCTGAGAGCAAGGAGCAGCAGGGAACAGAGGGGCCAGAGTGGGGAGAGATCCAGGAGCAGGAGTAAGTACAAGGTAAGCAGTGGAGAGAGAGTCAAGAGCAGTAGGGACAGAGCAGGGAGAGAAATAGGAGAGGAAGGGGGGCTGGGGGCAGCAGGGACAGAGCAGATAGAGAGAGGAGAAATCCAAGAGTAGTGGGTAAAAAAACGTGACAATACTTAATTTTTGGGATCGAGAACTGGGAGTACCAACAAAAGTGATCAAACCTGTAGCTGAAACAGCAGGGAAGCTCAGGAGCAGAGGAGTGTGCCAGGAGCAGTAGGGACAGATTGAGGTAAGCTCAGGAGTGAAGGAAAGAGCAGGAGCAGTGGAGAGCAGAGAGAGCTAGGAGCAGTAGGGACAGATTGAGGTAAGCTCAGGAGTGAAGGAAAGAGCAGGAGCAGTGGAGAGCAGAGAGAGCTAGGAGCAGCAGGGAACAGAGCAGGAAGAGTGCCATGAGCAGTGGTCAAACACAGGAATGGGGGAGAGAGCCAGGATCAGGAGTAGGGACAAGGTAAGGAATTTATTTATTTATTTAGTATAGTGTCAGTTTTTAAAATGTCAGTATTGTGAATAGGCACCATGTCAGTCATATAGCTTTCGGCACACTACACCTGCTGACATAATATTTATTCGTTAATAAAACACATTATGGTGTCGGCTGTATCATTGTTGAATTTGTGATTGTAACCATAGCGACCATGTGTTTCATTAAATGTTTTGCTCATTTAATTTGAGCTGTGCAGTACAGGTATATGGATTGCTAAAGTGATAAATGACATAATTGAGGTAATTTAATGTTTGTTCAGCATTGCTCGTATTGTGGCTCATTTATATAAAGATGAAAGAACAAACAAGCTGCAGAATGGATAATTGTGACATAGGGCCTGATCCAGACCTACGCTCATGAAACACTCATGTGCGTAGCGGATTTACGCCAGCGTACCTATGATGCACTCCCCTTGGTTGTACTTAGTTTTACATTCTTACGCCCAGCAAACCCTACCCTAACTTTTCTGATCGTAACCATGGGCGTCCGTAAGCTCAGTGCGTAGTTACGACGCTTAGCATGCCCATACTGTATGACTTAAATGCCTCACCCCGCCCTCGGTGCATATTTAAGGGTTTCGTATGTTAGGCACGCCCCCTTGACCATATTTACGAAGGTGTTACGATCAAGGCCAATACGCTCAGAATTTCGTTTGCCATAAAAAAAACGAAATCGCCATATTCACTAAAGGTGATTTGACTTAATCGCCTTTAGATCGACGGTAATTCGGTGAAAAAAAATTTGCATCATGTGTGTGGCGCTTCCATAGAAAGTGACACACACTTTATCAGAAAAACACGTCAATCTATTTGACATGTGTTTTTCTATGTCAATAATCAAAGTGCTGCATGGTTGTAAGGCTTAGCCTTGCTGCACTGATAGAACTACAAGGCTCAGCATTGCTGAACTATCAGCATCAGCATGGTAAGCCATAGAACCATGCAGGACTGTAATGAGAGGAAAATAAAAACACACATTTAATCACACTAAAAATACATAGAAATCCATTAGATATTAATAAAAACATTTCCTCAACATACTATGTTCCCATCTAACTAATAAATACAGATGGCCTCACTGTAAACTAATATAGGGTTTTACAGTTCTTGCTCTATTCAACAAATAATACAAATTTTTAATGTGCTCCTGGTCTTCAAAGAGGATCTTCGGCTTATTGCAGCCCTTTCTACGATGTTCCAGTCCTTCCTGCTTGAGGGTGACACGGCTAGTGACGCCTCAAGTGTATGTGACGTCATTATTTTGGAACACAGCAACAGAAAAGCACAGCGATTTACCCCTTGCTAAAGCGATGCTTCTCGCTGGTGATTTAAAATCGCCTAAGAAAAGTGCCCTTTAGTGAATTGCGGGAAAATCGCGGTGATGGCTGTCGATTCAAATCGTGGGAAAATCGCGGCGATGGCTGGTGATTCATAATCACCAGCCAAAAGCGAGTTTTGTAAATATACCCCTAAGACTCCCCTCCCCATAGCCTGACCTTAACCCTCCCCTTCTATGGCTCTAATTCTAACCCTCCTTTCCTAAGAGCCTAACCCTAACCCCCTTTACACTAAAAGTCCCTGGAGAGGTTACTCACCTCTCCGGAGCTGTCTGCGGCGGGTGCGTTGTCCGATCAGCATACTCACCCATTCATAAAAAAAAATTCTAAAATGGCAGCCTATTCGAAATAGAGACCCCCGAAAAGGAACTTTCGGCTATCTCTATTTTTAAAGCCTAAGCACGCCCATACTGTACGATTTAAATGCCTCCCCCCACCTCCAAAGCGTAATTACGGGTGTCGTATGGCTGACACGCCCCTTCATTCGTAGTTACACTCTTGATACTAGGATGGGACATACGTACAGAGTTACGTGCTGTAAAATCTGCCGCGTGCATGCGCATTATCGGCAAAATAGAGTTTTTACGACTCCGGCTAGCTTAAATACACTAGCGGACATAGCTCAGGATCTGGCCATAGGTGACAATATATAATGTGGGTGATCCATAGTCGGGAGAAACAACAAAGATGAGCAAGTCTGAGAGGTGATATTTTTTTAGCTCAACTTTACATGGAGTGTAAAAATAAAGCTATGGGGTTTTCCAGGTGCAGAGTTTCACTGGATAAACCTCAATTTGTATTTATGTTTTCCCTTTTTCTTCATATTTTGATACTTTTAAAAAATACTGAAACCATACCTCCCAACATTTGAGAATTCAAAAGAGGAAAGAAAATTTTGCGGCCTGGTAAAGGGTGTGTGTCTTGCAGAGTCTTCCAGCCTCCATGTCCGCCCCTTGTAATGTCCAGCCTCTATGTCCACCCCTTGTAATGTCCATCCTCCACATCCGCCCCTTGTAATGTCCATCCTCCACATCCGCCCCTTCTAATGTCCATTCTCCACGTCTCACCCTTTTAATGTCCAGCCTCCAATGTGTGCCCCTTGTAATGTCCAGCCTCCACGTCCGCCTCTTGTAATGTCCATCCTACACGTCTGCCCCTTGTAATGTCCAGCCACCAATGTGTGCCCCTTGTAATGTTCAGCCTCCATTGCCTGCCCCTTGTAATAATGTCCAACCTCCATTGTCTGCCCTTTGTCATTTCCAGCCTTCATTGTCTGCCCCTTGTAATGCCCAGCCTCTATATTTTCTGTTACTTACCTTTGACGTCATCTCCCTTCCTCCGCGGCGCTCCCTCTTTCTGCTGCTGCTTCTCTCAGTCTGGTCTGTCCTACGGGAGCCCTGTAGAACCAAATCTGTCGCTAGAATGGCAGTGACCGCATAGGTTCAGTCACTGCCATTCAAAGTAACAGGTTTGGTCCTACAGGGCTCCCGTAGGAGCCCTGTATTACCTGTCCTGGCTATTCTGTTTAAAGCCCTGCTGCATATATAGCACCACGGGCTTTAAAAAAAAAACACAAAAAAAACCTAAATTTTTGTCCCGAGAGTCTGATCTCTTGGGACAAGTTGTGAGGCGGGCGGGACAGTCCCCCGAAAGCAAGACTGTCCCGTGTCAGGTGTAATATGAAATTCTTATGGTCTGTAAGCTGACAGTTAAAATGCTAAATGGAATAACTGATTGATTATTTCTATCTGACAGGTTTGTTAACTCTACACCTGTCAGATAGATTATTGTAATGCTGACACTTACTGTGTTCAGCATTACAATAATCCTAACCATATCCTCAACACCAACCCTAATCCTAGTCATTAATTAACTATAGAAGCAGAGGATACAGCCAGAGGCAGCAGGAAAGCACAGGGATGAAGCATAGAGTCAGAGTAGTGAGGACAGAACTGTGAGAGAACCAGGACCAGCAGTAAATCACAGGAGCAAGGGAGAGAGCTGAGAGCAAGGAGCAGCAGGGAACAGAGGGGACAGAGTGGGGAGAGATCCAGGAGCAGGAGTAAGTACAAGGTAAGCAGTGGAGAGAGAGAGAGTCAAGAGCAGTAGAGACAGAGCAGGGAGAGAAATAGGAGAGGAAGGGGGGCTGGGGGCAGCAGGGACAGAGCAGATAGAGAGAGGAGAAATCCAAGAGTAGCGGGTAAAAAAACGTGACAATATATAATGTATGGGATCGAGAACTGGGAGTACCAACAAAAGTGATCAAACCTGTAGCTGAAACAGCCGGGAATCTCAGGAGCAGAGGAATGTGCCAAGAGCAGTAGGGACAGATTGGGGTAAGCTCAGGAGTGAAGGAAAGAGCAGGAGCAGTGGAGAGCAGAGAGAGCTAAGAGCAGCAGGGAACAGAGCAGGAAGAGTGCCATGAGCAGTGGTCAAACACAGGAATGGGGGAGAGAGCCAGGATCAGGAGTAGGGACAAGGTAAGGAATTTATTTATTTATTTAGTATAGTGTCAGTTTTTAAAATGTCAGTATTGTGAATAGGCACCATGTCAGTCATATAGCTTTCGGCACACTACACCTGCTGACATAATATTTATTCGTTAATAAAACACATTATGGTGTCGGCTGTATCATTGTTGAATTTGTGATTGTAACCATAGCGACCATGTGTTTCATTAAATGTTTTGCTCATTTAATTTGAGCTGTGCAGTACAGGTATATGGATTGCTAAAGTGATAAATGACATAATTGAGGTAATTTAATGTTTGTTCAGCATTGCTCGTATTGTGGCTCATTTATTTAAAGATGAAAGAACAAACAAGCTGCAGAATGGATAATTGTGACATAGGGCCTGATTCAGACCTACGCTCATGAAACACTCATGTGCGTAGCGGATTTACGCCAGCGTACCCATAATGCCCTCCCCTTGGTAGTACTTAGTTTTACATTCTTACGCCCAGCAAACCCTACCCTAACTTTACTGATCGTAACCATGGGCGTCCGTAAGCTCAGTGCGTAGTTACGACACTTAGCATGCCCATACTGTATGACTTAAATGCCTCACCCCGCCCTCGGTGAATATTTAAGGGTTTCGTATGTTAGGCACGCCCCCTTGACCATATTTATGAAGGTGTTACGATCAAGGCCAATACGCTCAGAATTTCTGAGGGTATCATCTGCCCCGCGCATGCGCAGTAAGTACAAATGGCCAGTTTTACGTTTATGACCATCATAAAAACGCACACAGCTTCCGTCAAGGATGCCAGGTTGCGCTTGCAAGCATGACTATGCTATACATTGTATTACAATGTATAGTATAGCTCCGTACTAGTTCTACTTCTAAGCCACTGCACACAGGTCAGGAAACATAAGGCTTAAGTTTGACTAAAGGAAATCATGCAAGGGGTGTGGTTAGCAGAGCGATGTCGCGGATGTGTTCCTCGCAGATCAGATCGCAAACTAATCGGAAGTCAGAAATCTGTATGTGTTACGTTACATAACAATTGTAATATGTGACAATTTGTCTAATCCCTGGAGAGATTTGTTCTATGTTAGTTATACTCTGGCACCCAGACAATTGCTGCAATTTATAAGTCAGGACTGGACGCAAAAGCCTGGTAATGTTTATTTTGTGACGTTTTATCTTTGCGTATAAAGACACTATGAGATAGCTGTCACTTACAGGTAGAACAGAAATCTCCAAACAGCTCTTGCTCTATATGATGCCCTATTATTGGAGTTCTATTTAATGTGTAACCAGAGTTTCTTCTAAAAGTCTATTAGGCATTTTTTCATTGATTATTGTAAAATGACAACAACAGCAACAAAAGTTGTGTAGTAATAACTATACCACCATGATGCTTTAACAAGTGCCTATTAGCGTCAATGGACTGGTTCCAGAGGTAATAACGTCAGGGGACTTATACAAGTCATTTGCGTAAGTTCCCTGACAAGTAATATCGGTGCATGCGCGTGCCAGATATTACTCAAGTGTACCTGCAAACTCAGTTCTGTGCCTTAGAAGGTACGATGAAGGGGCCGACCCTTCAGGTACGCATGCCATATCCCTGCCATACAGTCAGAAATGAAGGGGGCGGGGAAGCCAGATACGCATTGATCTGGGCACATAATAATAAAAACGATAGAGGGGTGTGCACGCCCTTCTACCTTGCGTAATTTCAGACCCCCACACACACGTAAAGCATGCAGGGGTCTGTATATGGCCCAATGCCCTTAAGTACTGAAAACACCCATTTCCCTAGCCAGGGGCTTTTTGCTTCATAATAAAAGGAATTGTGTAAACAGTGTAAACATAAAAATAAATCCATCTGTTCATTTTTACCTATTTATTAATGGACATTAGGGGGAAATAACTGCATTTAGGTAAAAAAAAAAAATCAGTATAAAGTTATCTTGGCTAATCAGCAGACTTCTGAAAGATATTTCATCTGAGGGCTCCAGAGGCTGTTTAAATACAGTGCACAGGATTACACTCCAATGTATTGTAAAGTTCCAACAAAATAAACATTATTGTTATATGGTGCCAAATAAAACCAAATTTTATTTAATTAGTTTGATCAATTATTGTGCAAGTAAATATATTTTTACTTAACTGCTTTAGGCTGTACGGTAGCACCCCCATAAGTGGGGTTGTCCCACTCCCCTATATTCTTACTAGTGCGGCATATGCATATACTGTAATTGAAAATACCTGGTGCAATGCTTTCAGGGTTGGGTGGGCTGCGAGGATCTGGGGTATTAGGAGGTGTCTGTGGTGCTGGTTGCTGGGTAGAGTCAGTAGAGGTCCCTTCAGTTTTCCCATTCTGATTCATCTCGTTTTGCTAAAAGGAAAATTATAATTACTGCATAATGAACAAATGAACAAAATGTGAATCTAATAAACCATATTAGGCCAATTGGGCCGGATCCAGAACGTAGTTCAATAAACAGTAGCTACTGGGCATGCGTAGTAGCTATTGTACGTAATCTGCGTATCGTTTCGATACGTAGATTGCGTATATGCGGTCTTTTGGCATGCGCAGTAGCTACTGTTTATTAAACTACGTCCGTCTATGGAAGTTCTGGATCCGGCCCAATATTAGTAAACATGATATAATACTCCATCATACAAAGATAAATCATATCAATTTATGATACATTATTTTGGTTGCTGGATACAGTACAGAGTATTCGTTCTCACATGCTCTGTGTAAACTAGTTTGTGAAGAACTGAAACCATGATAGCATTATATTTACACCAAGTGTTGTGCAGATGTAGGCTCTTACTGTTAAAAGAGAGTGTAATCGTAATGTATGATGATAAGGTCAAGAATTTTCTTTCACATTGAGTAGACATGGTGTGCTAGTCCTGTGCAGAATGTAACACAAATATGTTATAATGTCATGATATGATGATATGTATTATGATTCTGTCATGTTGCTAGGTGTAGCATAATTTGTAATATAGCTGCTTCTGGCCAATGTCAGCATGTCCCTGGAATCTGGCAATTATGGGAAGAGAATGTGGGATACTGAGAAAATATAGGTTCTCAATGAGCTGTGGTTGTTGTACCTACATGCTGACAACTCATTATGATATTAGTATATTTTACATATCATTATATAATAGTTGGAATCAGTGACATAAACCCAAGAGAAATTCATACCATGGGCTCTATGTACTAAGCACCTTTCCCCTTATTTTCATAAGAACAAGGAAGACAATTGAGTATTCCAGTAGGCAAAGGAAAAAAAGGATAGAAAGAGTTTACCTGACCGTGACGACGCATCTGTCCCTGAAGATTTCAAAGTCCTGACATGAACACGGCATGGCCAGTGTGTTTTCATGCCGGGGCTTAGAAATGTTCTAAGTCCCATAAGAGAGCCGCTGCACATACGCCAGGACTTCAGTTCAATGCGAGATCCAACGACGTCGCCGGACATCTTTTATATCATTGTTGGACCTTGTCGGAGGGGTGAGTATTAGTAAATTTGATGATCTCTACCTATAGACTTGTACCTAAGACATAGAGTTCAGCATAATATATGATCAATTCCATGTAATGTTAAAACACACACAAACATCTCTCATCTGGAGTCAGTGAGGTAGGTGGCCTCTAGAAAATCCAGACAGCTTAGGTAAGCTGTAACCAGTAATGGTGACACTGCAGTATGTTGTTAAGGAGGACATAAGGTCCTCTCACCTTACACAGGGACTGACTTGGGTAACAAAGTGGCCAGACAGGCCTAGGCTTTCTCTTTATGTTTTGTTTTATTTACTAATAATTATCTGCATGTGTGTGGCAATAAAAAAAACACCTATATGAAATGGCAACACAACCCCTGAACTTGAGCATATGGTGGACAATGTGACCAATGCATTGAGCAGCAAGGAAAGGATAGCCCTGGTAGTACAGAGAAACCATGTGATGTAGCATGCCGTGGACCATGGTGATACATATGCGTGGCTATGTGACAATGGAAAGTGCATCACAGAAAGCATGTGATGGTTTTAGAGACTGTTTAGAGGGTTCTGATGAAATGGGCCAGATTTACTAAACGGCGGGATTGAAAAAGTGGAGAAGTTGCCCATAGCAGCCAATCAGATTTGAGCTCTCACATTCCCATTATATACTAGAAAATGTCGGCTAAAATCTCTACTTTTCCAAACCCGCAGCTTAGTAAATCTGACCATATGTGTACAACATTGAAAGAAAGTGTCAGTGGTTACTTACAAATCTTAAATCCCTGTTAAAGAAAACAATATTGGTATATAGACTAGAGATGTGCGGACTCGGTTCTCAGAGAACCGAGCCCACCCGAATCTGGGGATCCGAGGCGGCATCCGAGCACAACTCGGATCTCCGCGGCCGCCTCAGATGACGTCCCCGAGGCCGAACTGCAAAATCCCGTGTCGGCTCTCACGGGACTTTACATTTGGCGCCGGACGCAGTGCGGAGGAAGGAGCGATGGAACGCGGCAGAGGTAAGTAAGTAAGAGTGGGGGGAATTAAATACTTGGTCAAAGCTGGACACATAATAGGACTAATATGGGGGAGAGCTGGACACATGATGGGACTAATATGGGGGGGAGCTGGACACATGATGGGACTAATATGGGGGAGAGCTGGACACATGATGGGACTAATATGGGGG
>WWET01000923.1:394518-414971 GCA_011038615.1 Limnodynastes dumerilii
GAGGTGCGCATAAAAATTCGCCTATTTTTCATACCGTATATGACAGGAAAAAGCGCAGCGCGCACTTTTTCCCGTCATCGCGGCTAATTGAATCTGGCCCTACATATAAAGTTAATGCTCCTTTGAGGATATTACAGCCTTGATCGGAAGTATTAAATTACTATTAACTATGTAAATCACAGACATGTCTTAAATATACAGTCAAGTTATACTGAATTACAAGTCAGTGACAGCACAGATCATCCATTTACTTCTGTGTAACATGTGGCCAACTTCAGACTTAAGTAAGTGCAGAATCTCTGTGCATATTTTTATGAGCGGATATACTGCACATGCCCAGAACTTAAACATAGGGGTAGATCCAGAACTAAGTACATTAGCGTATTTACACTAGCCCCTGACGTAAAAATCTTACTTTGCATGTACTGCGCATGTGCGTGGCAGATGTTACACCATTTAACTATGAATGTACGTACCTGCCTCGTATCAACAGCATAACTACGATCGAAGGAGCGTGTCATTCATACCACACCCGTAATTATGCTTCGGAGTGAGGCATTTAAATCATACAGTATGGGCGTGCTTAGGCACTTACGAATGCGAGGCCTTTACGTACGTCAGTAGTTATGCTTTGAAAAGTTAAGGTAGGGTTTGGCAAGTGTAAAACGCCAAAAGTACGTAAGAGCGAGAGGAGTGAATAGAAAATACGCTACGCGATGAAACGGAATAGAAACGTAGGTCTGGATCTGGCCCATATGCACTGAAACCAATGCTGACTGATTCACAGACACAGACAACTGACTTAGGACTGATTCAGGCATCAGCAGGGAATGAGTCCCACATGCGGGGCTAAAGGAGCAAGACTCTTAATGCAAATGTAAAAACAAATAGCAGGGGGGTAAACTGAGCACTCTAATGTCTGCTGCTGGCACCACACAACTCTAGATAGTGGAATACCAAAAGTGTGTCCTATCAGATTCATGCCCAGCATAAGAGGGTCAAAGGAGGTTATGCTAGCGCTATTAGTTCCTCAAAGAGGATAAACACATAGGCAGAGATCAATAGACATACAATACAAACATATGGTTCACAGATAGATCTATATAAGCTGTGAAAAAGGATCTAGATAAGACGGAAGCAATTCAACAATATCCGGTATCAAAACCGAATGTAACGTCATTCAAGACTGCTTTTGAAATAGGTGAAAAGGATATATTGTAACAATGTAATGCACAGATATTTTGAAACAGAGGCAGCACACCATCGGAATCAAGGCTAAAGCCAGACCGTCCTTTGCAGATGGGAACACGAGGACGCTAGGAAACCCTCAGGAACTCCACAAGTCCGGACTCATATTGGGACTGGTGGAAAAATGTACTGAACGCCGTATATGCTCAGAACTGAGTTATTTCTTACATTTGTGAAGCTGCGCTGATCACGAGTTTTGCTGTGTACCCTTTCATTCATAAACAGTGCTGAACTACGCTACTCTGGCATTTAGTAAGTCTGGATCTGGACCTTAATGTCTTAGGGTTGGATCCGGATCCCTTGTGTAGCGTAATTACTATGCACTCCCTTAGACACTCCCCTCAGTTGTACGTATTTTTGCCGTTTTACGCTTTCCAAACCCACCTTAACTTTTCCAAGTGTAACTACTGACGTATGTAACGGCTGCACGTACTCACACTCCTAAGCACGCCCATACTGTACGATTGAAATGCCTAACCCCGCCTCCGAAGCGTAATTACGGGTGTTGTATGGTTGGCACGCACCTTCGTTCATAGTTACGCTGTTGATCGTAAGCTCGTAAGTACATTCAGAGTTTCCGGTCATAATATCTGCAGAACAGCGTTTTTACAACGTAAATACGCCAGCGATCGTAGCTCTGGATCTGGCCCTAAGGGCCGGATCCAGAACTACGTCGGTCTTCCATAGACGGACGTAATTCAATGAACAATAGCTACTGTGCATACGTAATCTGCATATTGTTGCGATACGTAGATTGCGTATATGCGGTCTTTTAGACTGCAAATACGCAATCTATGTATCGAAACGATACGCAGATTACGTACAGTAGCTACTATGCATGCGCAGTAGCTATTGTTCATTGAATTACGTCTGTCTATGGAAGACGGACGTAGTTCTGGATCTACCCCTAAGTGTGTAAAATGCAAATAACATCTGGAGGGCACATGTGCTCTCCCGTAAACACCCCGCCTAACACGCTTTGTGTGCGTAACTGGGGGAGAGATAATCTTTCTAAACACATAATCAAAAGAGCGTTTCCCCAGATATCTTACCAGTGTGCACTGTCCAAAGAGGCTCAAATCGTTTAAAACGTGATCTTTTGATTTGATCTTTTGGAGCTCCTAATATGCCAGATCAACCATGGAATCTTTTGCGTTTTGCAAGTATGTACTGTTTCTATTAGGAGATCATTGGACAATACACACTGGTAAGATATCTGGAGATTGTGTGACTGGAAAGATTATCTGCTGAAATGCCCAGTGTGTACCCTGCTTAAGTGTCAGGTGTGTGTCAGGTGCCTTTGCACATTATTCAGAAAAAACAAGATACTTATTTCTGTATAGAGAAATCCTAACTTCTACCATAAAATATATGTACAGGAAACACTCAAAAAAACAATACATTAACAGACCCTCCAACATGACCCATTCCACAATGCTCTGCTACTGAGCTTCCAATGGTCAGTTACTATGGTAAGCACCTTTATTCATTTGTAAACATCGGTTATTAGGGAATGGAAAAGGGGATATATGGGGACTTTGCTAAGATACCTACAATTACGCCATCCTGAGGAACAACAAACTCTGCTCCGAGGCTTAGTATATATAACGAAACGCTGGCCCGCATTAGGAAGAACAGGCCGGTGATAAGATTTAAACTGCAGACACATCACCAAGGATACAGAAGCTTTCAATGTCTGTGCATGATTAGTAAATACATTTTACTTCATTTATGCCCTATTGCCTGTTTTCAAGGGAATTATTTCATAATGATGAGAAAAGGGCTTTGTAAACAGAGCACCAAATATTGTAGGACAGGCACAGGCAACCTGTGGCCATCCAGGTGTGGTGAAACTACAGTACAATTCCCATCATACATTGCCTATATCATCTGTACTTGTGGTCAAGAAGCATGCTGGGAATTGTAGTTTCACATCCCCTGAAGTTTTACAGGTTGCTTATGTTTTTTTTCTAGGAATTTTCTTTTCACTTACTTTTAAAAAACATTTTGGTTCTTATATGAATTTTGTTTGCTTTAACTTAAGGAAATAGGATGAAACATGACTGATGATTTATCTCCAGGTTTTACATTTAAACATTATACAGTTTGCATAAAGGTTTTTGTAGTGTGTTATTGTCAGACTCAACCAGTTCTATGATGACCTCTATATAAAAGGTTCATAATGATTACTTCTGTTACGTCTCTTATATTTATGATGTCCAGGGGTGGAGGGCGGCTGAAGACTACTCTTCAAAGCTACACAGGCTGCTCCATGTGGAGAGTAAAAGGTTGTAAATAGTATCCTTCTGACTTTGCCTTCACAGTGCAATTAACAATGTACTGGATAAGTGAGGAGATGGGAATTTATTGCAATAAGGGACTTGAGTGACAATGGGCCGTATTCAGAGAACCGTTTTAGCGAGAAGTTCCGTGCGTATTTTTAGGATCGGATGAACTGCGCATGCGCGGATGTCCATTAGGCGTGGTTGTAATCTGTCCGGAGACAGATACGTGAAAATGGGTGGGGGGGGAGCATTTAAATGATGGTTTGAGGGCGTGGCGAGGATGCGGTTAGTTAGACACACACGTATAGAAGTAGTATACGCTCGGAAATGCACACTTAAAGATAAGGCTGGTTGAGGCACTCGTAAGTCAAGGACAAGCCGTCTGTGTGAGGGGAGTGTCATGGGTGATGCCTTGCAACGTTTGTGCGCATAACTGCTAACCTTTTGCTGATGGATCTCTGAACACGGTCCAATGTATGTGACTTAGGTGAATTGATGGAATGGGCTGGATCCAGACCTTGTTAAGTGCATGGACTTAGTTACTCCTGGGCTAAACCATGTTGATTTCAGGGGAGTCATATTTCATCTGTTGCAAACAGTATTAGAGTTGAGAGGTGATGTTTCCTATCCCAAGTCTAAATAACAGTGTGATAGTAAAGCTGGTCAGTATCTGTGTGCAGTAAGCAATTCAAAGATATATCCCTGCATGCAAAGAATACAAGTAACTTGTGATGTTTCCTATCCCAAGTCTAAATAACAGTGTGATAGTAAAGCTGGTCAGTATCTGTGTGCAGTAAGCAATTCAAAGATATATCCCTGCATGCAAAGAATACAATTACCTTGACTCCCCCTGAAATCAACATGGTTTAGCTCTTGAGTAACTAAGTTCATGCACTTAACAAGGTCTGGATCCAGCCCAATGTGATTAAGGTGCTCTCTGTAATGTATAATTATCACTAATCACTCTATATTATACTTCAGTCATCAAGATATTCTTTCAATTTTATACCAATAAATTCCTCTTTGTATTATATGGAGGATTCTATAACAGCTTCTTTATTGCAGATCTCACTAGAATTCTCTGTGTGTTTTCCATCTATCAAAACATTGTAGCATTTTTCAGTCATGACTTTATTTCTTGGGTCATTGTATCTGTAAGATTTTATGTTATTTTATGGCCCCACTAAGTTACACTATATACTTTTTTTCATTTATACATTCTTTTTCTAGACCTTTATATATTTAACGTGTATGTTTACATATTCTCCTTCTCCTTACCTTGGCAATAGTTTGTATATCATTTGCACTCTTGTGATGACTTGAGCATACATCATTTGCTTAGTAATACCAAACACAAATATTTGAACTTCCCCTTTGCTAAAAAAGCCTATGTTTGTATGCAGAGCTGAGAGTTTCGCCTCCTTAGTAGTTGAAGAAAGGGGTATGTAAACCTTACAAACCAAAGGACAACCAAGGGTTAAAACTGACCCGAAGGAGATTAAATAATTAAACTCTGCGTTGGGAAGAGTTGACTTACAGAAATGATTTATGTTTAATTGTTTTCTTGATTATTTTTGTAACCCAATGGTCCTGAGGGGAGTGCCAGAAGTTATCCTTATAAGCCCCTTCAGGCATACTTGGCTTCTGTTGTTGGGAGTTTACCCACCCTCCTTCCCTTTGCCTTGGGTGGACTTCGTGGCTCATATGTTTTTTCACACCTTTATGGTTGTCTTCCCTGAGTACAGGTTTTTACCCTTATTGTGATGCTATGTAAGTGTTGGTGGGAAGGCAGTGCAGTGCATCGGGAGCATCCCGGGAGGTGCAGTAGTGGGGAGCTCAGCAGTTTTCTCTCTTAACCCTTAGGCTAAGTTGGTTGCAGAGGAAGGGAACGGCGGCACTGAGTTTTGTTTTACGTGTGGGCCCTGTTCCAGTGTGTTACTGGGAGAATGTACAGTATTATCTGTCTCCGGGGAGGAAGTTGGGCGCCAATGGAAGTGGATTTGATTGTAGGCCCACCCTCCATTGTCATCTGTTAAGCAACACTGGCTTTTAGTATTATTATTATTATGATGTATCATTTGTTGGTTAATATTGTTATGTTTAATAAATTTAAGGACTCAGCTGAGTTTATGGAGGCCAACTCCTTGGTCACACACCTTGTATATTCAGTCACTTTCTGATGCTATAGACAATAATATAACTTAGAATAGAATTAAACACCTCCTGATGACAAAAATGTACTTTTGACTTTTTCTATTTGCAATAGGTCTCAGTACCAGTCACATTACATTCATCTAAATTATTTTTTTTGGGCATAAGATTTCATTAGTCAGTAAAGGGCACCATGGAAAACATGCTGATGTCCTCAAAAGACTCTATCATCAGAACATTAATAAATACACTTTAGAGAATTTAGATTCCAAGATGTGTAAATAGGTACTGGAGGCTGTAGGCAGCTTTCTCTAGCTTGCAGTTGTGCATGCAATTGATAACACTGAAACATATTTCTGTTTTAAGCTGGGTACACACCTTTGCAATCATAATTGAGATGCGATGGCTTTTACGATGTCCCAATGAGAATGCTGATACACATGTACACACTGTAAACATTTCATCTCTTCCAATCAACTGAGAGAGGGGAGTGACAGAGGAGTTCGCTCCTCCCTTCTGTGAGAACTGCTAGACCTCTGTGCATATAGAAAATGCATTAGGGTCTGGATCCAGCCTAATTTATTGTGTACAACCATCAGACACACACATTGTTTCACTTTTTAAAAGTATATTGGATATCACAAATTTCTAACAGTGATATTTATTACACTAAGACGTGGTTGCCAACTCTCCCAGAATATCCGGCAGAATCCTGAAATTTGGACAGTTCTCCTGATATCCCTTGAGAGCCGGCACATCTCCCACAGCCTCAAGTCCTGGCCCCCAGCCTAGAAATAGTACCATTCATAGTGCTGTTAGGGAATGGGTGGGAGCTGATGACACAATTAGCATCATCAAGCCCTGCCCCCTCCTCTAGTAATACTATGAAAATGGCCATTGATGGTAAGGGGACGGGGCTTTGAGACACAATTTGCATAAATTGCATAAATAAGCCCCGCCCCCTATCAGCCTCTATCTCTATCCTTGAGGGACACTTTGAAAAGTGTCCCTCAGGGATATATACTCAATTGCTTCTTCTAATAATAGTAATTGATAACTAATCTACAGATGCAGAGATTGATATATTGCTCTCACTCTGGATCTGACATCTATATATAAAAGCCATTTTGCTCCTCACCGTTATACGCATACACAGTAGCGTCCACACGCTGGGACACTTCTGTGCATGCCCAACAGTGAGGAGAAAAAAAAAATTTACACTCCCCCCTCCCCTTTCCACCTCTGAGTCCCCTTTTACTTACCTTTAGCGTCGGCAGTAAGTTCCCTGTATCAGGACCCGCCGCCGTCCTCGCCACCTGCCTGTATTCAGGAAGTTCCTGCCACATCCAAGATGGCAGGAACCTCCCGCAGCCGCCATCTTAAATGTGGCAGGAACTTTCTGAATTCAAAGGTAAGGTGCCGAATATGGAGATGGTGTCAGCGGAGTTACTCACAAGCCATCTCCACATTCTGTACCTTACTTCTGCATTCAGGAAGTTCCTGCCATATCCAAGATGGTGGCAGTGGGTCCATAGGAAGGACCTATGCCGCCATCTTGGATGTGTCTGGAACTTCCAGTATACAGAGATAAGGTACAGAATGTGGAGATGGCGGCAGGGTGTCCCTCCTCCGCTATTCAACAATAAGGACAGGCTGTTGCTAGATAGCAGAGGAAGAACCCACCACCGCCATCTTGGGAATACTTGGGTACTAGAGACACATTATGGTGGATGCTGCAGGGTTGAAACACATGATGGGTGATACTGTGGGTCTGGAGACACATTATGGGGATGCTGGGGGGCTGGAAACACATTATGGAGATGCTGGGGGACTGGAATACATGATGGGGGATACTGGGGGGCTGGAGATATTATGGGCACAGGGGGAGTGCCAGGGGGGAGTCAGCGATGTAACGCTGAGCGTTAGCACGCTCAGCGCTACATCGTTGTTCTGGATCAGGCCCATGATGTGGAATACTGGGGGCTGGAGAGACATGGGGCCGTATTCAAAGATACGTTTTTTTTATGTACACAATTATACGCTTGGTTGGAGCAAGGAAACACCTACCAACAACCCTGACACTCCCCTCTCCTGGACAGGCTGTCGGTGACTTACAAGTCCCTAGATCACTCTGCTCTCTACGTGTGTACTTACGTGCGAATATGTGCTCCGTCCGTGCTATTCTTTATAACCGCGCCTCCATGTGTTCATTTAAATGCCTCCCCCCACCCACTTTTATTGAAATTTTCCCATACGTCTGATTTGTCCCTAAGTGTGATTCACATGCACATCCGTTAGGCACTTTCGTGCATATGGTCTACGTAAAGTACGTTAATAAAGTTACTACGCATGCGCAGTTGATCCGTTCCTAAAAATACGCACGCAAATCCCCTGAATCTCTGAATACGGCCCATGATGGGGATACTGGGGGGGTTGGAGAGCCATGATGGGGATACTAGGGGGGTTGGAGAGCCATGATGGGGGATACTAAGGGGTTGGAGAGACATGATGGGAAATATTGGTGGCTGGAACACATGATGTGGGATACCGGGGGACTAAAGACCGAGGCCTAGATTTACTAAGCTGTGTGGAAGGAAAAGTGGAGATGTTGCCCATAGCAACCAATCAGATTCTAGCTCTCACTTTCCTATTACATACTAGAAAATGTCAGCTAGAATATGATTGGTTGCTATGGACAATATATGCACAATTAAGAGAATCTTTTATATAAATGTTCCTTCTGTTGATCTTCTGTAACAAAATTTTGTATACTATGTCATCCTTGGTGAACATCTTATATAATTAAAAAGTGGTCCTTAGATAATAATTTTGTTAGATCTAGTTTTGCTTTTTTATACTGTAATGAAGACTGCCAGAAAAGTCGGACGACAGTTGTACTTGTGCACAGAGAACGTGATTTTTAGGAAGTTTTGAAAACCAAATTTTGATTGTGAATACATACATCATGTGATCACTGATAACTGAATGATGAATGCAAAGGCTGTATTGAAGCAGTTGGAGCTGCAGGAGTAAGTAAGCAGAGTTGAAGCAGTTAGACTGCAGGAGTGCACTGAAATAACTGAGGACTTGATTCACACTTAAGAAGCTCCTACATCTTAAGTGTGAATCAGGTCCTCAGTTATAATAGGTAATTTCTCCGGAAATGACCTATTATGCATGCGTATGAGGTCATTTACGCAATCTATGTACTAGTTTAAAGACGGCACAGGGTAGTTTAGGAAGGAGTCGTGCTAATGCTGCGTCGGGTAGGATTTAGTTAGAATTGGGAGGGGGGAGGGATTTAGATTAGTCAGCGAGGGGGGGGGGAGGGAAGGGGCTGTGCGGAGTTTACTTCTGAAGAAGGAAACTACGCACGGTAAGATAAGGTAGCCCTATGGAACTCGTAAGTGCCATAAGGTACGTAAAATTGGGGGACAGGGCGGGGAAGGGGACCGGAGAAGTAGTGTGAATCCGATCCAAGCGTTGTCAAAACTTTTTTTATTATAATGTGATTGAAAGTATTTTGAGAGTGTCGTACAAAATATACATGTGTTTGCAATACGGCCCCTCCTGAATATGGATCTTTCTTAATATCAGAAATTCAAGTATAAATTGACCATAGTAATAGGAAGCCGGCTGAAGGCTACCCTAACTTCAGCCGGCGTAAGGGAGTGTAAATACGCTGGGATGGCGGCGTTAGTACGATAACGCCGCACTCCCAGCCTCATTACCCTCCCTCCCCCGCCTACTTGCTCTAACTACAATGTAGTAACACTAGGGAACACCCTCTCCAGCGTTACCACGCTGATGCTACGTGCTATCGTGGATCGGGCGTTGCCGTAGCCATGCTGGGAAACATCTGCCTGGCGTATGCGCAAATCGTCTTTTTGGACGATCTTACGCTGCTGCCTGGCGAATTAACGCCGGGCAGCATAGTTCAGGATCAGGGCCAATGTGGTGAACCTGTAATACTGGCACAGATGGATCTGTTCTGCAGACTCACAAGATCTGCATTGCTGAGGAAAGTACGGCCAGCGTAGTTCTGATGTCCTCCCCCTGTCATTTCGTAATTACACTCGGTTATGCCGGCTGAAAGCTACCCTAACTTCAGCTGGTGTAACCGAGTGTAGTTATGCCGGGACAATTTCATAACTGTCCTAACCCTGCCCACTAACTCTAATTACCCTGCCTCCCCCCGCCTACGTTCCGCAACTGCATCGTAGTTACGGTGCTCTCCGCCCCTTCCGCCGTAACTACGATGCAGTTACGGAAGGTCTATCCACAGTTAGGGAAAATTGTACTTATGATCTAAAACATCTGACGGTCGCATGCGCAGATCGGCTTACCAGCCAATCTTACGCTAACGCCCGGCGTAATAAGGATCCAGAGCATAGCTCTGGATCAGGCCCATACAGTATAACACTCAAGATACGCTCTGCAGGGGTTACGTTCTCCGGAATAAAAAAAATATTTCCGAAATACAGACAGCCGACAGTTAATTTTCGACTGTCTGTATTTTGAATATATGCCTAAATAGAAGGTTTTCCGAATGAATGGGTAAGTATGCTGAATTTATTTTTCGGCAACTTACTCCTTCATTGGCTTTCCAAAACACGGCACAGCACCCCGACGCACCCGACAGAACACCCACCGCAGACTCATGGCACTGGGCAGGAGGTTAGTTTACAAGGCTGCGGGGAGGAGAGTCAGGCTGTGAGGAAGGGAGTCTTAGGGTCAGGCTGCGAGGAAGGGAGTCTTAGGGTCAGGCTGCGAGGAAGGGAGTCTTAGGGTCAGGTTGCGAGGAAGGGAGTCTTAGGGTCAGGCTGCGAGGAAAGGAGTCTTAGGGTTAGGCTGCGAGGAAGAGAATGTAAAGTTTAGGGTAATAGAAGGGGAGGGATAGGGTGAGGATTAGGATAAAGGTTGGCTTTATACTAACCAGTTGCTGTTGCGGATTTGTGCTGGGGATCTTTGATTCCCTCTCCTCGGTGAGGCAGGAGCAATTGATTGTGGAGCCATTTCCAAAATGGCTGTTGGAAAAAGTATCTTTCCTCCTGACAGCCCACGCACACCCTATCTGCGGGTACATTCTGCTCCCAAAAAATCCAATTCAAGAGCAAGGTAGTTCATTGTTATGTATAATGTAAATAGTGGTTATGTTTTATGTAAATGCTTGGTTAACAATGTGAATGTACTAAAAATATGGGGCCTGATCCTCAAATAAGAAAGAAAGCTAACTGACATGCGTAATTTGTGTATGTCAGCTTTGTATAGGTCATGGTTGCCGACTCTCAAAACTCAGGCATTTCTCCCGGTATTCTGGGAGTGCCAACAAATCTACAGTTCGATCCTATGTTCCACTCATACAGAGCTATATGTGAAATATTTAAGGGTCTAGTGCACCGATCCACCATCCATGCATAACAAGGCAGGGGGAGTGTCCTGTTCTTCTGCATGCGGTATTGTGGATCAGAATTTTTTAATGTGGACCTTGCCCATGGTTATGATCAAAATTAGTATGTGTTACGAGAACGGTTACTAGGGTGCAGAGTCTAACCATCGGGTGGTGTTCACCAGAGCCCCTGATGGTGGGGATGGACTGGTGCTGCGCCCCAACAGCAAGTCGCTGCCCCAGAACTGAACTCGTACAATGAAAGAGAGAGTAGACACCGAGACAGGGCAAGGAGGCTACTGCAGTATAGAGATAAGGCTCAAACCAGCAATGACTAGGAGCACAGATACAGAATGGGACAGTACTAGTACAGGACTGGAGAAGAAATAGGTGCAGATGGAAAGGCACAGAACCAGTACAGGACTGGAACACATATAGTGCAGATGGAGGGGCACAGAACCAGTACAAGACTGGAATACAGATAGTGCAGGTGGAGTGGCACAGGACCGGTACAAGACTGGAATACAGATAGTGCAGGTGGAGTGGCACAGGACCAGTACAAGATTGGAATACAGATAAGTGCAGGTGAAGTAGCACAGAACCAGTACAAGACTGGAATACAGATTGTGCAGATGAAGTGGCAAAGAACCAATACAAGACTGGAATACAGATAGTGCAGATGGAGGGGCACAGGACCAGTACAAGACTGGAATACAGATAGTGCAGGTAGAGTGGCACAGGACCAGTACATGACTGGAATACAGATAAGTGCAGGTGGAGAGTAGCACAGAACCAGTACAAGACTGGAATACAGATAGGTACAGGTGGATTACCACAGAGTCAATGAGCACAGGAGTACATAGATAAATGTGCAGCTGGAGACTCACAATACCAGCACAAGGCTGGATAAAGACAGATTACACAAATACAGAGACAGGGGCTTGCCTACAACAAATGGCAGGTAACTTCACTCACACCAGGAGCAATAATAAAGGCTAGGCAGGAATCCAGGGAACACAGGAGAAACATGGCAGGGAAACAAATTGCACTCAGAATCGGATACTAATACAGCTGACAGCTGACAGCAGGCAAGACAGACCACGAAGACACTAGGTGCAAGAAGCTAGAAGCTATGACCAGCAGGGAGGCTATCAGGTGGCAGCTATTTAAAGGGAGAGCCACATTCCCATTAGCTGCTAGACAGACACAGCCAAATACTCAGCTAGGGAATCCCAGCTGTGGGGTAATCAGCAAGGACCCCTAGCAAGAAGGAGCGTGTAACAGTATGAAATGGAAAAAAAAAAGTCATAAGTAACATGCAACAAAATTCATATGCAACATTTCCATACCTTTAGTGAAGACTCTGCAAGGTTAAATGCTACTGCAAAGGTCTCATTTTCATATACAGGGTATATCTAGGGTATGGTGATGATCAATACTCCATTTCGGTTATACATAATATTGTATTACCCTGCACTTACATTTAAATCACAGAATAGAGTAACCTATCTTAGAACGAAGCTACATCGTGCTTGGCTATAAGTAGGCTATGAGTCTAGATCAGAGCCAGGGTGTCTTCATACATAAAATCTATGGGTGCTGTATCACAGAGAGCAATACATTTATGCAGGAGTGCAACAAGAGTGAGCAAGACCTGGGTTTAGTGGACTGTGACTAGAACTGTGCCTGAGGAACTGCATTAAATAGTATTTGTAAATTACAGAGTAATTGGTTAGATTGTAAGAGAACTGTTCCTGATCTTTCCTCAGGGGACACTACATGTATGTCTATAAAATAACGAGACTGTGATTCCACCTAGTAAACAAAGTTTTGAAGACTGTGGAAAAATGGTTTCATTCTTTACCAGGACAATGCGCCTGCTCACACAGCACTTTCTGTAAAACAGTTTTTGACCAACAATCATATTACTACACTTGAAGATCCTACATATTAACCCGATTTAGCACCTTGTGACTTTTATATTTTCCCAAAAGTTAAATTAGTGCTTAAAGGGACACATTTTGAGTCAGTTGAAGAAAACGGCAGATATGTTGAAACAACTAACAATGGGAATAGTCCCGCGCTCCTTAAATATGCTGCTAAGAACAAAAGAATAAATAAACAAACAGTGGGGTAATTAAATAAAAAATAGCTTTTATTGGTTATAAAAGTGGTTAAAAGTAATGATAAACCTATATTATTTTTGTTGTCCACCGAATATTAATATAACGGTGTGTTAGTTATGAAGCAAAAGTATATCAGGTAAACCTAGTTGAGTGTTCCTGAGGGTGCTAGCAACAACAAGAAACTAGAACAATGTCTCAAGAAACATTGGCCCATCCTTCTTAAGGACCCCACTCTAGGAACTCTACTACCACACAAACCAAAAATCATTTACAAAAGACCCCCGTACCTTGAAAACCATATTGGCACCAAGCGCCAAACAGCTCACTATCCCCCAGGTCACTACCTGGCTAGGAAAACAAACATCAGGTTTCAGGTATTGCACCAAATGCATCAATTGCAGGACTCGCCAGTACCCAACCAGTTATGGACTTTGGGCCTGATCCAGAGCTACGAAATTGGCCGATTTCGAGCGAGCGTACGACGGTTTTTTGCGTATTTTCGTACGAAAATTCGCACTGCGCATGCCCAGTATGACAGCTTCCGGTCGGCTGGACGACATGAGCGTATAGCGGTCGTATGGTGTGCGAATTTTTCGCTCGAGGGGCGTGCGTTCAGTACGACGGTCGGCTGGGCGCTCGTTTTACAACAGGGAGGCGGGGATAGCCATTTAAATTGTACAGTATGGGAGTGCTAAGCCCGTACGCTGAGCGTATTATGTGTGAAAATTCGTACGGCCGACGGTAGTACCCAGTGTAGGGTATAGCCGCCGTAAGCAGGTACTTTACTATGGGAGTGTTAGGGGCGTGCATGTTTATTCGCACGGTCGAACGTACGCATTCGCCCGCCGTGCGAATTTTCGTAGCGCTGGATCAGGCCCTTTAAGTCCAACATCACCAACAAAGTTTTCCCCATCAAGGATAACATCACTTGTGACACTAAGGGGGTGATATATCTGTTGGAGTGCCCCTCAGATGCCTCAAAGCTAGGATAGCTGAGCACGTGAGAAATGTGAAGAATGAAATGACCACTCATAGCGTACCCACCCACTTCAAGGAAAAACACCACCACGATCCATCTCTATTGAACTTTATAGGAATCAAAAAAGTTCAGAAGAACTGGAGAGGTGGGAACTATTTGGCATTAATCGCTAAAGAAGAAACTAGATGGATATTTGAAATACAAAGTCTAGCGCCCAAAGGTTTGAACATTGATTTAGACCTAGGATCTTTTCTTTTTTAATAATTTTTTTCTTATATCTACCTCGCCTATGGTTAAGTCCATTTCAATCCAATTATATCCATTTCAACCATAATCTACCTACTCATCTCCATCTCAAATCAATTTTAAACTTTAAGTACTAATGTATCCAACATTTACTCATATTCTATATTATATACCCTTTATATCACAATTAAATTATCAATATTTTCCCTTTCTTCCCCCCTCCCCTCAGATTCTATTTGTACTTTATTTCATATTTCATATTTCATTTTACTTTTCTATTCTTTATTCGTTATTTTTCTATACCTTATTCTATTTTATTTTATTCTATTTTATTTTATTTTATTTCATTTTATTTGGTTCAATTTAATTTAATTTAATTTCATATTGCTACCCACCTACTATATCTAAGTTATGTCTGCAACCTTGGCATCCAATGCTTTAGCACTTTTTGTTCTCCTCAACACCATCATTTGCTAAATTTAATTATTATATATCAGTGAATAATGAGTAACACAGGTATCTGCAACCTAGAGATATATATTTCCATGATCTTTAACACTAAAGCACTTAATGTTTTCATCAACACTATAACACGGCCCCTAACGATGATTGTATCTATTTCATGGGTGTCCCAAACTTCAAAAGCTTCCACAAGTCCACCAGATACCATCAATTAACGAAGCAATTAATGAATTAACTGTTCTGATTGGCTCACCGCTATTTAAATACCTCCTTTAGGCTTCACTCACTATGGACTTATATTTTCCCCGACGAAGCCCGATTCTATTAGGGTGAAACGCGTAGGTTCACGTCCATTAAACCAGAGAGCTCTCTCCGTTGTGAAAGGAAAGCCCTGTTACATAGAAAGGAGCGCTAATCTGACCCGCTAAACACCAGGATCTGAGGAGTGCACGCCTCAGCTGGGAAAGCAGCTCACGCAGACCAACGTACTACAGTAAGATGCAGGACATCAGAGTCTGCCACCTGGCAGTATTGCCAATCTACCCCAATCCAGCGGGACCGCAGACAGTGAAAACTTCAGGCACACGCTGCCGATAGTAATCTACCACCTGGAACCCTGCTTGACCGCGGCTGTAACCACAGGACAGGACTCTACAGAAAGGTAACTGAAAAAATCCCCCCAGGATCTGACCTTTGCCGCAGCACCCTCAGGAACACTCAACTAGGTTTAGCGCCGTTTGGTTTATTAACACTTCTCCCAAATGTTGAAACAACTGACAGAAATTGATTTGCTCCATGCCTTCAACCAGGGGAAAACAAGACTACAGCAATGTATTAGTGCAAATGGGGAGTATGTTGAAGAAGACAAGCATTACATTTGTAATACCAATTAATAAAAGTGAGTTATTTAATCAGTCTTTTTATTTAATAGACATACCTTTTTAATCAGAATTGACACCATGTTTTTTTTTTATATCCATGGAAAATACTACTCACAATCCTTCATTCCTTTAGTAGACTTCAATGACTCATATAACTGTAATTCCCAAATCTGGAAAGGATGACAGTCCAGTTACCGCCCTTTCTCATAGCTCAACACAGACCTTATATTTTTTGACAACATTTTTACAAGGAATCTGACCACTATTAGCCAGTATTATCCCTTTCGATCATTATTACATTCATTACTCCACTTCATTATTATTGTGTCTGGTTTGTCCTATCTTTAATATTAATTTTATCCTCTGCCTAACAAAATGAATATACCAGTCTATTTTATTAATATAATTGTCAGGATGCTGTTTACTCCAAGAAGTGAACCACAGTGTGGAAACACCCTTTTAAAATGGAAATGAGTAGGAAAATATTAATTCAATGCCAAAACATATGATCTGGGTGTGGTGGAAAACTCATTAGGGCATGTGGCCAGTAAGACAGCCATCTTGATATTGGCCATCTTGGATGCAATTCTAATATTTTAAATAGGAAGTTGTCATGTGACATATCAAACAGATTCAGAATTTCATAAGGAAAACAACAATGGTGTTCTCAAATCTTAACTTTTCTTTTGCAGGTAGTGACATTAATGAATAAAATTACGTTAAAACAAACAACGCCATTCTTTGGGCCCCATTCAGTTGTCTGCAGAGCTTGGTCGTAAAGCTTTTTTGGCGAATTTACATTGCAAATTTTAATGCATTCCTCATAGAGGTGCGTAATAAATACGACGGAGTAAGGTGCAGTTTGCACCATTTCCTGTCTTCGCGGAAAATTGAATCAGGCCCTTATAAAATTCTGCATCTTCGCAATTTAATGACATTTAACTGTGAAAATATATGACATAATGGGGCAAATCCAGAACAACATTTCCTTGCGTATTTAAGTCTGGCAGAAACATAAAAACGCGATTTGGTATGTCCGGAGCATGCGCGTGACAGATGTTACACTACGTTACGTAACGTAACTCTGAGCGTAAGGGCCTTTCACGTATCAGCAGTGTAAGAATGCTCGAGGGGGCGTGCCAGCCTTACGACAACCGAAATGACGCTTCGAAGGCGGGTTTTGGCATTTAAATAGTACAGTATGGGCGTGCTTAGCGGGATACGTTCGTGAGCGGACGAGTGTTGTTACGCTGCCAAAAGTTAAGGTAGGGTTTAGAAAGCGGAAAGTGCCCAAAGTACGTACATACAGGAGGAGTGCCAGGGGGAGTGTATAGAAGATACGCTCGCGTAAATACGCTACGCTACTAAACGGATTGCAAGCGGAGTTCTGGATCTACCCCAATGTGATCAATAAGGGTAAGCAATTAGACTTATTGCTGAATGCATTACTGATATTACACCAGATTCTGTGTTTGAAAATAAGAGAAGAAATGTAATCCTGGGAAAAACCATGCTGATTTCAGCGGAGTCCTATTTCATCTGTTGCAAACATTATTAAACAGCAAACGGCAGAGTGCTCACTCATACACCATACAATCATGCGAGCCTTACTGAAATGACAACACAGAGACATTAGCTGCGATTAAAAAAGGGTACACGGTTTATTGAAAGTTTGGGTCAATTGGAATTGAATGACTATGTAATTTGGTATTCTGGAGTGTCTATGTAGCCCAGTAGCAGATGGGGGGTTTAGCACACTCCCCCCATCAAATACCATAAAAAAATCAGAGCTCTTATAACCGTGACGCCCCCTCAAAACTTGTCTCCCAGAAACACTGTTTTTATCCTGCTTATACTGCACATCCTACAGAACCAACTGCTAAGGTAGGATGTCATCGAATCGCTCCCGGGTCGTGTTTGTTGCCAGACCGGTCCCCCCGCTTCCCCCTAACAAAAAATTCTTCCATGCACCAAAAACACCATCTCTGTTACTGATCCCCCACTTCTACTGCCACAACGGAGGTACCATCTGTGCCTATGACTGTCACCTAAATCCGCCCCGGGGATATAATTAAATCCTTCAAGAAACATGAATTACCCTGTTTGACAGATGTACCCCATCGGCCCTAAATAACTGAGTGACATCATGTCTGATGTCCGGGGGTCTTATGCAAAATCCCCCGGATGCTGATACAAATTTAGCAATTGAGGAGTTAAGATTCTTACGCTTTTTATCAATCTTCAAGATGTTGCAAGCACCAGGCCAATACAAACGAGGAATCATATAAGACCAGAAGATCTTCAAATCCGGGAATTTAGCCTGAATAATTCCTATATCCCTTTCATGGACTAAATCATTACCCCCTAAATGGATGACTAGTGAGTCCGGGAAACCAAAATCCCTGAAAGCCCACGGTAATAGGTGTAACAGGAGTTCTCACCTCATACTAATGATATCCAACCAATCCACCTCACAGCCGCTAGGTGGAGAAGGGGCACATCTGTCATTCGCAGCATGACCTCCCCGGAAAATGAATGAGTATCCTACAACCCAGCCCTCCGAAGACCAAGGCCACGACCTGTAACAAAAGAAAAAACTCCAGAAAGGTGGCGTTTCCTAGCCCAAGTCTAAATATCAGTGTGATAGTAAAGCTGGTCAGTATCTGTGTGCAGTAAGCAATGCAAAGGTATATCCCTGTATGCAAAGAATACAATTACCTTGACTCCAAATGAAATCAACATGGTTTTGCCCAGGAGTAACTTTCCTCTCTTATTTTCAAGCTCTGAATCTGGTCTATTGTATTGAAGGTGGGTGGTTTAAAAAAAAGTGCAATGGATAGTACCAATGTAAGATGCTAAATAATTCTTATCTAACTATTCAAGTGCACAAGTTTATTCTGCATGCTAAAGATTGCTCATACTAAACTTTAAAATACCATTTGTTGACAGATTATTACAGATTTGCAAAGTCTATTGCCTGCTTAATGTTTTGTGCTCCCCCTTAATAATTAATAATTACTCCTAATAATTACACCTTAAATGTTGCTTATTGGATTAAACAGAATATGGGTCATAGCACAAAGACACCTATAATCACCCCACGTCCTGACGAGAGAGGGGAGTGACTGACAGACCTCCATGCTTGTGGTAAACGCCATGCTTGCGGTAAAGGCATTCAGTCACTCCCCTCCCTCAGGCGAACCTTAAGCCACCCATGCCAATCAGCGGTCACGCAAGCACTAAAACCCACTCCTACTTTATCATTTAAATGCCCCCCCCCCCCCTGCCCACCCTACGGAGTTTCTGTGGGTGGAAGGTATGCGTCGCCCTGTTGGACAGATCACCAGGTGTATTTTCCTGACTTCAGCAATCAACGTGCGGAAGTCAGGAGACTTTATTATGTCTGAATCCAGCCCCTTGTCTTTGCATTTGTTCTCTATATGAGGTGCATCACAGCTAGGCTGCATTCAGCATGGACTGTCTGGCTCTCTCCAGTATAATGTAGTCTGTTGAATGTGTGTATTTTCCCAGTATGTGAATTAGCTGTCTTGTTAAACTGGTTGTGTTTGTTCCATACACACCCTTATTACAGCTGGTGATCTCTTCTGCAATTTCAGTATATATAGAGCACACTTTTAGAGATAGTGGACCGGATTTACAACTATGCTTTTTTTTTACTTACGTGCCTATTTTAAGTGCAGAGCTAATGCGCACGTGTAGTAAATATTTTACGCTATATACGTAGCATTTCGTAACGTAGATTGTGTACATGCGGTCTTTAAAGACCAAATATACGCAATATACGTAACGAAACGATATGTAGATAGCGTCAAATATTTAGTGGCAATATAGTAAAAAAAAAACGTAGTTGTGAATCCGGTCCAGTATTTTCTTATGTCTGCCTCACCATAGAAAATAGTCCCCTATGATTTTACCACGCAGCTAGTCTGGTTTCCTATAGAATAACTGTCAGTTGTGTTATATTAAACAATGGGAATTTTCAGTAAGTTAGGACATGTCCTTATTTATTTATTAAGCTGCAAAATGCACCATCATGCCTAATTTGGACAACATGGTGGTTTAAGTGGTTAGCACTTCTGCCACCTAAAGCTGAGGGTATGAGTTTGATTCAAAGACAGGTTTGTATCTGTGTCAAGTTTATATGATGTCCTTCTTGGGTATGCTCTGGGTGCTCTGGTTTCCTCCTACACTCCAAAACATGCTAGTATGTTAATTGGCAGCTGACAAAAAACGTGTGTGTGTATATGTGTTTCTGTGTGTGTGTGTGTGTGTGTGTGTGTGTGTGTATATATATGTGTGTGTGTGTGTGTGTGTGTATGTGTGTGTGTGTGTGTGTGTATGTGTGTGTGTTGTGTGTGTGTGTATATGTGTATATGTGTGTGTGTGTATATATATGTGTGTGTGTGTATATGTGTGTGTATATGTGTGTGTGTATATGTGTGTGTGTGTATGTGTGTGTATGTGTATATGTGTGTGTGTGGTGTGTGTGTGTGTGTGTGTGTGTGTATGTGTGTGTGTGTATGTGTGTGTATGTGTATATGTGTGTGTGTGTGTGTATATGTGTGTGTGTGTATATGTGTGTTTGTGTATATGTGTGTGTGTATATGTGTTGTGTTGTGTGTATATGTGTGTGTGTGTATGTGTGTGTGTATATGTGTGTGTGTG
>WWET01000923.1:440128-479639 GCA_011038615.1 Limnodynastes dumerilii
AAACCCCCGTGTTTTTTTTTTTTTTTTTTTTTTTTTTTTTTTTTACAAGCCGGCAGCTATTTAAATAGCCGGCTTTTCGGCGCAGTGTGAACGGGTGAAGCCGGTCTAAGACCCGGCTAAAGAGACCCGGCTTCACCGTTCACATTGCCAGAAAAAGCCGGGGTTTTCATAAAAGCCGGCAATTTCATGAAAACCCCGGCTTTTTCATGGTAATCTGAACGGGGTATTAGGTACAGATATGGATGGCTGGACATAATAAAAAGGGGCAGATATGGATGGCTGGACATAATAAAAAGGGGCAGATATAAGTGGCTAGACAAATGGAGGCGGACATATAGCTGTTTGGAGAAATAATTAGGGGCAGACATATGGATGGCTGAATTAATAAAAGGGGCAGGCACTAGGCCCGCCGCTGTGATAGAAACACCCACTTTTCCCAAAAAAGCCCACTGGGAGGTACAAGACACACACCCTCTACCATGTTGCAAAATTTTGTCCCTCTTTCCAATTCTCAAATGTTGGGAGGTATGTGTTAAACAACATGTTAATGGTTATTTAAAATAATTATTTGCTACTTTAGGATACTCTGCCATAACCGCCATGTAAAATCTGCTGTAATCCTTAGAAAGTTGGCATGCCATAGTGCAGACAATGAAAGAATAGTCTGTCATGTGTAACGGTTCATTGGTCTAAGTCTGCATGTTTACAATGGCAGCATATGATCATATTCCTTCTGTTACACTTTTGACAACATATCCTGCTATTTGACCTTGTCTTCTGATAATCTCTTGGATTCTGGGGATCTAAAGCAAAATTGTACAGAGGAAGAGATTAAGCGATTATCCAAAAGCCCACATATCAAAACATTAATTCATCTTCTGCTTGTGCTCCAAAGTAATATTTATTACATCACATAGCTTTGCAAACATAGTTTTTACAAGTGGTGTTTTTTCTGTGGACATTCGACATGTCAAAATAAACATTGCAATAAAAAGCGACACATAATATTTTCAAACAAAGCTAACATAAAATCTGAATGCTTAAGTGGTTTACAATAGATCAATTGTCCCCAACTGTTGTGCTTTGTACTCACCAAAGCTTCTTTTGAGTAATGTGTACTAAACACTCTGCGCAGTGATCAGCTTATACAGTATAATGGCATCCAGGTACAGGGCACAGTATATTACATTATGTAACTGAAGCAACATAATGCCTCTTAATAGCACATTGTGATCAAGGAATATTATACTTTCTTTGTTTTCATTAACACATCTATAGTTGAAGCAGCAATAATATCTGTGTTTAAGCAAAGATTCTGTATTATGCAATAAAAGCATATACCCCTATTGGCAGGCAAAGCTTAATTCAAATTGTCTTTTCAATCAGTATGAAAGCTAAGGTCATACAGAACCGGATGCAAACTATCACTATGATAAAAAAAAAATGCTTGATTTGTGTGTTCTGCACATGTGCAGCAATGGTCATGACGCTCGAGCAAGTACCGTAATTTTCGCGATCCAGATTTACGTTTTCTTATTTCAAATGGATTTCCGATAGCAGGGAGTTTCCAGCACAACAGGGCAGAGTATTCTATTCAAATAGTTTAGTATGGGCGTGCTAAATGTTGGTTGTACTATCCAGACTTCCAATACGTCCTCATTTTAAGTAAGGACATATTGAAAATCTTAAGGTAAGAATCTCCCGACAAACTCTGTGTGAGCAAGGGGAGGGGTCTGTCTTGCACGCACATTGTAAGGCTGGATCCGGGTGTGGTTTGCGGGTACTATGTGCTGTATTGCGATTGCTCTAATGGTGACAGGTAAGATTTTGCCCTGACCCTTAACCTAATCTACACCTTAACTCTCCCCTTCTGTTGCACTAACCTTAACCCTCAATGTCCCGCAGCTGACCCAAACCCTCCCCTTCTTTCAGCCTAACCCTGCCCTTCTATCAACTTAATCCTAACTCTCCCCTTCTATCAGCCTAACCCTAACCCTTCCATCTATCATCCTATCCCTAACTCTCCACTTTTCACATCCTAACCCTTAACTTTCAGCAGCCTGTCCCTGTGGCCCAGCGGATCCTGCTACAGACCGATTGGGAATGTGCACTTATTCGAAATAGAGCTATAGTATCCGTTCCCAACTCTGAATATTTGCAACATTGCCGATATCAGCACAGATACATCCGCAATTCAGCTGTGTCGGAAATGTTGTGTTCAGATCTCTGAATGCACCGCCACAGTATGTCTAGATTTGGTCCATTGTGATCATGCAGGAATACTTTTTTTATAGAAAAATATTCCATCCATGTAACAAAGGACTGATTCAGATGTAATAGTTAATTCTGTGAATAGCCTCCACAACGGAAGCTTACATACAGAATTAGCTATGCCAAATACTGCACATAGGAGAACAGGGCACACTCCCTGCTCTACTACGTGCGGATGGTAGAACTGTGACTATATTCCCCACAGAACTCATTCAGTGCACAATACTAGATCGTGTCCACCACGTCTATCTCATACACAGGATGGGTGCCCTACTTGCAGAGGATATACGCCGCACGGAACGCAATTGCATGATGGAGAAGAACTGGTACTGCGCATACGCATGCAGTGACTTAGGCTCCTTTCTATTCAATCTATTCTATCAAAGTTTGCATTATTACCTAATTGGCACAAAGGATTGTTATATCAGCTTATTATTTATACAATTGGGGATCATGGTTAAATGTGTACAAGTAAATATACAATAATACAAAAACATGCATTTATAAATTTCACAAACATAAGAACTAATATTAATGAGCTTAATCTAAATAATAATAATAATAATAATAATAATAATAATAATAATAATAATAAAGCATTAGGCAGTGCAATATATAACATTATGAACTACCAAATTAATAGTGGACCACTAATACATTTCCAATGTAGATGACAATTCACTATTAAGTTCCTTTAAACCTGATTGTGAACAAAATAACATTTTTGTAAACTATTACCAGGTTATTATAAATATCCTATGAGTAAATTCCTTGAATTGGAACTATTTAGATATTCACAACCACCATTTTGTGTCCTGCATTGTGTCATGTATAGACTGATTTGGACTGAGTTTGGAAGTACATAGGAATAGAGGTGGAAAATTTAGACCTCTGCAAAACCATGTTGATCTGCAAGAAAAGGAAAATTTTAACTGTAAAACCAGAATTAAAGTCGAAAGGTGAAACTTATTAGTTTACCTGTAATTTACAGATTAAACCTAAAGCTATGCAGTATGTGAGTTCCATGTGTAAAATTGAAGAAATTTTCACTGCAGACAAAAAAAATTATAATTTAATTTGCACCCCTCACATTGCAACATGGTTTGGCTCAGGTGTGCACTTACACCTGTTTTACTCTTACTCTCAAACTCTGGATCAGCCCCACTGAGTAAACAAAGGGTTACTTGAAAATTGCAATGGTCTCATAATTAGATGCAAGAATAAAAAAGAAGACTAAACCTGGACAAATCAAATTTGATGTGTGAAAATTAAATATACACTATCTGGACAAAAGTATTACCCCTTACCATTACACCAACAGGGACTGTAGTGACTTTGTATTCATTACAAATATTTTAAGTTGGTCCTCCTTTTGCAGCTATAATAGCTTCCATTTTTCTTGGAAGGCTTTCCTCAAGATTTTAGAGCTGGCAATTTCCGTTCAAGTTCATCGTTCAGGTGCTTGATGGGATTGAGTTCAGGGCTCTGTGAGGGCCAGTCAAGTTCTACAACACCACATTCATCAAACCATGTCATGTTGGAATAGAAAAGGGTCTTCTCCAAACTATTTCCATGAAGTTGGAAGCATGTAATTCTCAAAAATGACTTGGTATACTGAAGCATTAAGATCGCACTTCAAGGTATATAAGGTAGATAAGGGGCCTAGGCCAAACCCTGAAAAACAGCTCCATACCATTAGCCCTCCTCCACCAAACTTCACAGTGGTATAATGTAGCCAGGTAGGAAATGTTCTCTCGGCATCTGCCAAACCCAGACTCGTCCATCTGACTGCCAAACAGAAAAGTGCGATTCATCACTCCACATAACACATTTCCACAGCTCCACAGTCCAGTGTTGGTTTACTTTACAACACACCAGCCAACACTTGGCATTGCTCTTGGTAATGTGAGGCCTGCATGCAGCTGCTCAGCCATGGAAGCCCATTCCATTAAGCTCCCTCTGCACAGATTTTGTGCTTATATTAATTTCAGTGTAAGTTTGGAACTCTTTAGCTATGGGAATCAGCACAGCGTTGGTGACTTTTACGCACCATGAGGCAGATCCAGAACAACACTTATGTGCGAATTTATGCAAGGCAGACACGTAAAATCGCATTTTTGCATGTACTGCGCATGCGCACGACAGATAATACGCTATGTAACGTAACGTAAATGTGAGCGTATGGCTCATTTACGTATTTTCTGCGTAAATTCGTATGTGTGGGCGTGCCAATTTTACGTGTGCCAAAACTACGTCTAAAATACGCAATGTAGGTGGGGGTTTTCATTTTAATTGTACAGTATGGGTGTGCGGACGACAGCGGTTACGCGACCAAAAGTTAAGGTAGGGTTTGGAAAGCTGAACTCGGTCATAATACGTACATAGGGGTGTGCCAAGGGGAGTGTATAGAAGGTACGCACGCGTAAATATGCTACGCTAGTAAACGGATTGCAAGCGGAGTTCTGGATCTACCCCTATGCGCCTCAGCAGTTGTTGACCACGCTCTGTGGTTTTATGTAGTCTTCTGCTTTATGGCTGAGTTGCTGTTGTTCCTAAACAAATCCAGCAGGATGAATACCATCTTATTGGAAAGGTGGCATCCTATCACAATACCACGCTTGAAGTCACTGAGCTCTTCAGAATGACCCATTTTGTATCACAAATGCTTTCAAATGGAGACTGCGGGCCGTATTCAGAGAACCGTTTCCTTGAAGGTAAGCAATTATACGCATGGCCGGTGCAGGCCAAACCCCCTCACACCCATGACACTCCCCTCTCTCGGCCGTGCTGTCAGTGACTTCCGCCTCCATAGACCGCTTGTAACTTTCCGTGAGCATGTGTGTGCGTATGTGTCCTCCGTACTGCGATTCATGTTAGCCGCTCCCACATACCTTCATTTAAATGCCTACCTCCACCCATTTTTATTTAAATTTTTACATTCATATATTTGCGTTGCATATCCGGACGTATGTACTCAAGTGCGATTCACAAGTCTGTCTGTGAGGCACTTATGCGCGTATAGTCTATGTTAACTATGTAAAATTAGTTACTTAAGCATGCGCAGTTGAAACTTACCTAAAAATAAACACGGAACTGGCCGAGAAAACGGTTCTCTGAATTCAGCGCTGCATGGCTAGGGGCTTTATTTTATACAACTGATTGAAACACCAGAAATCAATACTTAACAGGGCTGAACCAAGCAGAAATTGCTGGGGGAGCGTATGTGGCAGCAAGAATAAACGCTGAATGGCTCCTGTATATCAGAAAATATCAAAATTTATTACATCAAATACAATGAATAAAAAATAGCACAATATATCTGTATCTAAATTAGATAATGAAGGACAACTCGTAGTAGTTAACTTCGTTATATGAATTAAAAGAGTGGACCAACTTGCAAGGACAATAGTTGAGATGTTAATTCCCCAAACTCCGTATCTCTACAGTGAAATGTCTCGGGGTTGCACCGGGGCATAAATGGTTACACAATGGATGATGACTGCACCCCACTACTGGAAGTGGTATATTGATCGTTTTAATGTGCCCTAATAGTAGGCAAAATCTTGCAACTTAATCAATTGGAGTGGTTCAGTGCCAACAGGGTGGTCTGACAGCCTGTCTGACTGTAAATAAAGGGTAGATCAAACCTTATGCGATGGATACGGTCCGTGCGGGTCCGTGAGGCTTGCCGGTGGACATATAAAGATAGCAAGGGACACTCAATTGTCTGGCCAGCTGGTATAGGTAGGCAGCATCCGGTTGTCTCACCTGCTGATAAAATGTGGCACAGCTCCGAAGTGTTATGGTACACAAACTCTGTTGATAGTGGTTGGTGGTTTCACAAGACATCCGGTGTCCAGCTCCGAGAATGATCTGATTGCAGTCAGGATAGAATGACGGGGAGTGATTGAGATCCACGTGCACAGGAGTCCCAAACTGAAAGCGGGCAGAGCCGTACAGCTTCTCACCAGCCTCGTTAGTATACAGGAACCGATGGTGATTTGCACGGCCTGCTCAGAATATAAAAGTTGGCCTTGATTAAGAGAATTTAAAGTCCAATATAATAAAGAGTAGGTCCTTTAGTTGATAAGCACCTTGACGGGTTTCATCTCATATCCAGAGATTTCATCAGAAGGAGTATATTGCTTCTGATGAAATCTCTGGATTTTTCTCCTTTTTTTGCCCCTAGCACTAAAATTCCTAGCTACAGTTCACTTCTTCCATGCAGACTTCCAGACCTCCATATATGGAACACATGCAGAGGTCTGGATCTGGGCCCTTGATTGTAGACAGGTTAAATGGGATCCCCAATAATTTAATGTTCAACCTGTGCAGGGAGATGGTTCCATACTTCACTATCCTAAGATGACTAAGGAAATGAACACATGACTTTACTGAAGCACAACTGAGTTCTTGCTGTGCAGTTTAGTATGTAAGGTCACCATCAATAAGTAGACACAGGTATAATGACTAGTGCTCTCCTTCTGTCATACAGCAACTGCACACTGAACATATGCAATAGATGATGCGTATTAATATAACTATGTGGTGAAAGGTACTAGGAACTGTGATTGCAGGGATTAAAGCTCACACTACTTTTATATGTGACACTGTTGAATAAGAAAAAAAAACAGGGTGTCGCTCTTCTATAGAATTGTTCAATGTAAATCTTATCTAGTTATTTCTTACATGATTAATATCCCTGTATTATAGCCTGCTGTGCAGAGTAAAAGGGTAGAAAGACAATCACTGGGCTTTGCTTATTGTAAAGGTTAGTTATTAACTACACTGTAACTGTAGGTTGCCCTGGAACTATCAGAGATGCATGAAGGTTCTTTTGTTATCAGTTGCAGTCTCCGGTCTGATGGCCCACTTTGCGAAATAGAGACAGCTGAAAGTTACTTTTCGGCTGTCTCTACTTCGAATAGGGGGCCATTTTAGAATTTTTTTAATGAATGGGTGAGTGTGCCGATCGGTATACTCGCCCATTCATTTTCACAGACTCGCCGGATGACAGCTACAGAGAGGTGAGTAACCTCTCCGGGGCATTTTTGTATTAGGGGGGAGGGTTAGGGTTAGGCACTTAAGAAGGGAAGGTTAGGGTTAGGACCATAGAAGGGGAGGGTTATGGTCAGGCTGCGGGGAGGGGGGTTTTAGGATTAGGTGACAGAGAAGGGAGCATTAGGGTCAGGCTAGGGTGAAGAAAGGGTTAGGGTCAGGCTGCGGGGAAGGTAGGGTTAGGGTTATAATTAGGGGAAGGGTTGGGGGTTAGTTTAGCCACTCGCCTTTCGGAGCACCGTGTTCAGTGCTCCGGGAATCGATTGCTATGCCTCTTTGAGACATAAGCAATCGATATTCCAGCATGTTCGAAACTGGCTGGGAGAGAATGGACCTATCGAAATAGGGCCATTCTTTGCGGTGGACCCACACCCTTCTCTTATTTGTAATGTTCCACTGTGAAATTTTATGTGTCTGCAAAAAAATCTGTGTTTAATGTCCTGATTTAAACAACTGATTACATTTTTGTCCCACTCATAGTTCAACCACACCAGAGACAGTTTACCTTCACAGTAGCATCATCCCAGCTAATACATTTCATAAAATGCAGTAAGCAAAACCTACAAGCACAGCCCGGAATAGATATTCCATAGAATAGCAAAGCAGAAACAGACAACTGTCAAGAGACATGTTTCACTGTGAAATTTTATTTGCCATACTCCACTTAAGTACTATGGGTAGAAAATAAATGCTAAGTTGGTGACTGTGTAAAGTTTTTCATTAATACTAAAAGTCAAAAATGCTAAATTGTACTACAAAAAAAATACATATTTTTTTAAACTGAGTGATATTGTAATCATTACAATGAAGTGAGGAAACGAGACATCATTTTCAAACCACTTAGAAAAACAAAAGCCATTTTAAATAAGCACAATTCAAAATGTTTCATAAAAATGTTATGGAGCTATAGTGCTAAGCTTACAGGAAAATGTAATATACATGACAGGTGCACTGTGAAATTAGTTTACCACCAACAACTCAATATAATTTCTCTTAAACTGTGTGTTCAATGTAATAAGCACAGCAATGTGTCTAATTACAGTGTTAATGGCTGAATTTTTTTTTAACATTTAACTCAATAAGCTCTTGAAAGCAATGTACCCAAACCTCAATGTGCCCAACATTAAAGACAATTAAGCAGCTGGACACTGGCATTGTAGCAAAAAAAAACAACAACATTTTCTTTGCCTTGATTTCATAAAACTTGCTAAAGTTAAAATGGTGCTTTTTTTTGTAAATGATCTTTGTCATAACAGACTACCAGCATGTTTAAAATAAAGTACTTTGTACAGTAATTTCCTATTGAACACGTATGTCTATTTTTATCTTTCTTCAAGCAGAATATAACAACCGTTTAAAGGCTGCAGACAATATTTCTCTAGCAGTTGTCTTCCACTGCTGTGCTTTTATTTCTACAGCACATTTTATTTACCTAATAATCAAAATTCATTCAAAAATATGGCAAAAAAAGGGCATCTTTAGGACACAAGAACAGATTTAAAGATAAGGCAGCAGAAATGTCTATTTTATACAGTTCTATTGAGCAATAAACTGATTTGCAATTTAAATGAGATGGTATAATGTAAAATTGTGTCCTATGAAATGAATGAGAAATGGGATTTAGGACCAGAACCACACCCATCAGGCTTTCCGTACATGCAGTGGTTTGTAACTATCCCCTCTGTCGTGCGGAATTATAAACACTTCCGTGTCCATAACCCAACCTTAACTTCACTGCACGGATCTGTATCCGTATGAACACAGATCTATGCGGATCAGGTTGTTTGCTTTATATGCATGGCAAACCCTGCCTCCATTTTGGAAGGCAAAGTCCGCCCCATCATATGAATCTTCATGCGGATGGAACAGAATTCCTTCTGCATGGAGATCTGTTGCGTAACATCTGGCGCACACATGAGGCTTGCATAAGTCCCCATTATTAACTGTGAAACCGGCCCTTAGGGGTTAACATTTTATGGGTTTTTTGCTGTTTTCTTAACGCCACATTTCTCAGGCATTTGCTCTGGCTAAAGAAACTAAACTTTTCTCTTTATGTTTGTCTGGGAAAGTTTGGAGCTATTTAGTTACTCATTAAATGAAAAATGATTTGTTCTAAGCAAATAAAAGTGTTAGTTATAGTTCGGATAGGTCATATACACCTAGTTTACATACTGCTATCATATGAAACTGTGCTAGTTATATATATATGAAACACTAAAATGTGACAATCCAAACAGCAGTACTTTGAATGCGTTGCTGACTGTACAACTGAGCTCACAATGACATTTGACTTACTTCAGTGTCATACTGGTACAGACCTGTTATCTTGATCTTCTTATTTTAACACCTGCTGGTTCATTTACCACAAAATACACTTTCAAATCACATCTATGCACATTTCACCTTCACCCAAAATTTCCAGTACAAGATTCAAGCAAATTAACACTGTATAATTATTATTGTCACTAGAGCATTCTGGGAAATACTGCAACTGGGGAAGAACGCAACTTTCTAATCATTACATATTTTATCAGTTCTTGTCATATTATAATAATATATATGATTACTAGAAATATGTAACTTTTTCCACTTACACCCTTTTACATGTAGGGTTCACATACTAATATAATTTCTGATACTATTCCTATTATCATCGCATACATCCTCTTTATTCATCTTTTATCCTCTTTATTGTCTCTGTCATCGTTTGGTTGACATTTGCTTGTGTGTCTCTCTGTCATCATTTTCAAGGATGTTATCTAATAACCACACTGGGAATGCTTTCTTAGTTGCCAATATTTTAAAAAGGAAAACTACCCTTTGTCTTCTGAAAAGCTATACTGCATATTTACTACTGAGGGGGAACTGCAATTGTCCGGAGCACCCAACCCACTCTACTGATTTCTTCTCATGTCCTATAGAGAGGAAAAATCTACACTCACCGCATTTGGCACACTTTACAACTATTGTGTGAACTCACTTAACCTCCCATTCCTCAAGCACCAATCCCTCAAACAAATATAGGTAGCTCCTTTCAACACATGTCTATACCAGGAAAGTAAATATTACCAAATCAACAGTTCTACTTCAAAGAGTAGCCCTGCTTGTTACCTGGTCTTGTTTTAAAGTTACGAGGCCAAGGGTGATTACAGATGCATGTCATATGTTAATCCAATAAACTAGGTTGCATTTCTTGCTCAGCCAGTAAAAGTAATGTACTAAATCACAGCCATAACTAAAAGCTGGCAAAACGCGTGATAGTATGCCAAATGCTCACACTACATTGGAGGTGAACCGCAGTGATGCTTCTGTGCTCGTGACAATGAAATATTACACTTTAAGCTACAATAGACAAATGTTCTAGAATCAACCATGTCACCAATTGTGTGAAATTCTGTAGCTAAGTATAAAAGTATTGTATAGCTGTAATGTAATGTTTGAAGCATTACTTCATGGTGTTGTTGTCTGTATATAAACCTGTTGTTTCACATTGACTGTAAGGAATCATGGCCCGTATTGTGAAAGACCGCATTTACGCAATCTATGTAAGAAAAAGATACGTAGATTACATAAAAAAATGACTACATATGCGCAGTAGTAAAAATCGCTAAACACCGGAGGTATATGTTATACGTCCGGTACTCTGAATACGGGCCCATAACTCTAAACTAGTCATCTAAACTTGTTTAATGAGCTATTTGAATGAATAAAGAGCATGATGTGATATTCAGCTCCTCCAGGCCCTAGGATAAGGATTAAAGTTTGGATTACGCCCTGTAGACATGCAATATTCTGATCTGGTCTCAAAGGGCACGGAACCAGAATTTGTTAGAGAGGGTGAGCTGGAATATGGATATCTGAGTTGATAGCCACATTGGAAAGATGGTGATGACACTACATTGTTTGGTGCTTTTGATATTATACTTTGTTTACTCTCAGATATACCTGTAAAACCATGATACCTAGCAGTAGGTGGTACATTGGAGGTGGACTTCCAGGTTTGTGGAGGTTCTGGTAGAGTCTTTCTACGTGCAGCAGACACTACATTGGCAGAAACAGACTCATGCGTAGTTTGTGGCATGTAAACATCATCCAAAAGACTCATGGGAGATCTGGCTGCTGCTTCCCATGGCGTTAGCCTCTTGTCAGGTGTTTCTGGTGTTGCCGCTGACTTGCCAGTGTAACCAAGGGCAGGTTCAAAAAGCCTAGGAGACAAAGGTGAACTAAAAGGCTGTGAGCTGGCAGATGAAAAACTTCTGGCTGGAATTTGTATGGATCTTCTATCATCTCTTTCCTAGAAAAAAATAAAAAAAATCATCATTTTTAGTAGAGCAGAAAGCAGGTAAGAGCAGGTTTGTATGTATTTATAAATGGAATAATACATTTGCCTTTGTCAATTATATGAATTTTAGATGTCACCAAAGACAAATTTTATTGTATACCCTATATAGCCCTAAATCACAGAAATCTGTGGTGACAAATCACTTACTCTCCTTATAATACTCACATTGGGCTGGATCCACACTTAAGTAAGTGGTTGAACTTAGTTACTCCTGGGTTAAACCATGCTGATTTCCGGGGGAATGAAGTTAATTGTATTCTTTGCATGCAGGGATATATCTTTGAATTGATTACTGCACACAGATACTGACCAGCTTTACTATCACACTGTTATTTAGACTTGGGATAGGAAACATCACCTCTCATCACTAATACTGTTTGCAACAGATGAAATTTGACTCCCCTGCAATAAACATGGTTTAGCCCAGGAGTCTGGATCCAGCCCATTGTCTTAATGCATGCTGAATAGGTGACACAGGAATTCACCAATTATAGCAATTTAATTCATGGTTTATAAAGTTAGTATTTCCAGACATCCAAAGTGCTGCCATTTTACATTCGAGGAGTCGAAAAACAAAAAGGTAGGCTATGGCTATGGTGCGAGGTTAGTGGTTAGAGGAGCTATTTTACCTATAAATGGATAATAGGGCCCTGCAATTGTGAATCTTCACACATATACTACACGCAGATCTGATAGCAAAAGAATCAGAACTTAGGTACTGGTTCAGCATATCTGCATTGCATGTTGTCCTCACCAGATTCGCATGCGTAGTAGCTATTGTACGTAATCTGCGTATCGTTTCGATACGTAGATTGCGTATGTGCGGTCTAAAACAGTAAAAGGGAAACATGTATGATTGTTTTGTCATGACAGGAACCTAATTAGTACAATGACTGCATACATCAAGAACTTGTTATATAACATTACATTGAAAAGAACATAGGATGCTCATTATCTGCTCGGCATGAGGCTAATGTAAGCTGGAGACTAGTGGAGCAGTGACTGCTACTGGCAGTAACAACATGATGCGTTAGGTAATTGAATCTAGAATAAGAAGTCACAGCAAAGGTCATAGAGAAGGTTAGAAGCAATGTATGATTTTCTAAATATGTTCAAGAAATGGTTTGTATATTTTTACTATTAAATGAATCTGATGTCTTTAGGTCACAGTCACTGGTATATAACAGAACACTGCCTGGTGTTTTATTATTGAAATATTATCATTACATCAAGCAGTCTTAAGCAGATTTGTCAGCTGTCTTTTAACATCCAACTAAGGGATTGTGAATAGTTTTTTAAATAAAATTACATTTAAACGAGAAACAATTTAAATACAAAAAAAGGTAGACCTTGACCAAAGTATATCTAATATACTGTAGCGGTTTCACTATGAATTTACCGCTCAGGTATAACGGTCTATTAGAAGCAGCTAGCTAATACTGAAAATCCTCAGTCTTCTCTTTATAAGGGATTGTCTCCTAAAATCGCTCTGTGTTTGAACCTCTGAACACAATGTGAATGGAGATCTGATAGCTGATTCCTGTTGTATCCACACATCCATATGTGTGGTGGGAGTGGTTTCCCATATGCTCGCACGGAGGTGTGGATACATCTTGTTCCACCAGCCCTCTAGCACAGACACATAGAGCTGTATGCAGAACTAATATTGTCAGCTGATTTACGCAAGTTGCGTGCTGTGTTGGGCTGTGAAAGCGTTCTGCGCATACATGCGGCAGATGTTACGTATTGGAACTCTGAATGTAAAGAACACATTTCCAAATGTTCAGAGTTCTGTACGTTAGGATATGACAGCTTGCCGCACGTTATAACATATGCGCTGTAGGCGAGGAGGCATTTAGGGCCGTATGCAGACTACCGAACGTATAAAATATATGTCCGGTGTTGAGCGCTTTTTCCTACTGCACATGTGTAGTACATTTTTTAACGTTATCTACGTATCTCTTCCTTACGCAGATTGCGTAAATGCGTTCTGGCTTATGGCCACAGAAATCAACTAAAATCCATGAGAGAGGAGTGTCATGGGAGTGCAATAGCCTCTTGGTTTGGACTTTAGCAACTCCATGGGCCAGATTTACTAAGATGCGGGTTTGGAAATGTGGAGATGTTGCACATAGCAACCAATCAGATTATAGCGCTCACTTTCCTATTAAATACTAGAGAATGTCAGCTACAATCTGATTGGTTGCTATGGGCAACATCTCCACTTTTCCTTTGCCATAGTTTAGTAAATCTAACCCCTAGGGCCAGGTTTACTAAGCTGCTGAATCTGGCCCATGTGTGGAAATCGCACATAATTATGGATTAGGTCTATAGATATCACAATGTACACTTGTATTTGTCCTTCCTGTTACTCCAAAACTCTACATCAGCTACTATACATGAATTCCTTGAGGAATACCTTAGTCACAAATATATGAGCCAAACTATCTTTCTTGGGCCCATGCTTGTCCGTCTGCCATTTTTCCTCTACCGCCATAAGGGACATTATATAAAGTTAGAATGTGAATGTATTTATTTTGTCCATATATTATTATTTTTTGCTAATAAAACAAACACATAAAATGTTACATAAGCGCCTATGCACATATGCACCTGTGGGAGCTATACGAACATTTTTTCTGTCACAACTGGTCAAATCTTATCAAATCTCCCTTCCCCACAGCCTAATCCTAAAACTCCCTTCCCCACAGCCTAAGCCTAAAACTCCCTTCCCCACAGCCTAAGCCTAAAACTCCCTTCCCCACAGCCTAAGCCTGAAACTCCCTTCCCTGCAGCCTAACCCTAGGTCTCCCCTTCTAGGCTCCACCCCCTCCCCGCAGCCTAATGCTAAGACTCCTCTTCTCCCATCCATCCCCTCCCCCTCAGCCTAACCTTAAAACTAGTAAAATACATCTTCTCCTCTGCACTAACCTGTTAGGTTGTCGCAGCGTTGGGAGCCGTCGGATTTTCAAAAAGGTAGAAATGCTCTAAAACACACACAGCCGACAACTGACAACAGCTGTTGGCAGTGTATATATCTAAAGAGGGATTTCACATCGACGCACACAACCCATAATAAACTTACATAATCTTGCATAATATACATTCATAACAACAAAGCCAGAGAAAACAATCAGAATGTTGGCTTGCTGCCCACTGAAACTGCTATTAACACACAGCCCAACCCCTTCAGCATTTCTTTTCCCTCAAAGGAATTAGATATCTGAAATTCCCTGCAATGGTGTTGGTTGTAGAAAAAAGACACTGGAACTGTATCAATTTACTATAAATCTATATCTCGATAGATAAAATGGCAGACTGACAAACTGATCGACTGGGTGGGCGGTCTGTTTGTCAGTCTGTCTATCCATCTATCTATGGGGTCCATTTTCAATGATTAGCGCAATTAGCACAATGATAGCAGTGAGCCTGGAAAGGCCGCAGGTGGTATTTACGAATACTTACCCCTCCGGCAAGGCCCCGCCATAGTCTGTGGGACTTTCGCTGGAGACGTTCAGGTACGCTTGTAAATGAAGTCCCGGAGCATGCGCAGTGCCGAACTTTTGGGACTTGAAAATGTTCTGGTCCCAATAGTTAAATACACTGCGCATGCTCTGGGACTTAACTTCGGGGACAGAGAGATGCGGAGCGCAGGACAGGTGAGTAATTCTTTATTTTACTTTTTATTTAAACCTTAATCATTGTATCCATACAAACAAGCAGACAGTGTTTCCTTTGCACCTCTTTAATTGCAACATGGTTGGTGCATGAGTAAATTTACACTTTTTTGTTTAAATTTATTTCCAACTTAGCATCAGACTTTTATTGCCAGATTCAATTAGCTTTGCAGCAGCGTATTTTGCGGTGCGAAGCTAATTCCGCGAAATTTTTTTGGGTGACTTTTATGCGCACCCCATAGAGGTGCGCATAAAAATTCACCTAACTGTCATACCGTATATGACAGGAAAACGCGCAGCGCGTACTTTTTCCCGTCATTGCGGCTAATTGAATCTGGCCCTTAGTGGTGACTCTACTAGGTACCTTATGAGGACCCTCCCCCATTGCACTAGAATAGTTCTGGCATGGACTAGTACTGTCCTCTGCTAGCCACAGCCCTCCAACCATGGGTGGAAGACAGTACTAAGCTGTCAGCTGCTGGTAAGTTATTTATAAACATCCCTCAGCACCCTTTGGGCTAGATTTACTAAACTACGGAAAAGGAAAAGTGCCCACATCAACCAACCAGATTTTAGATGACATTATCCAGTATATAATAGGAAAGTAGGAGCTAGAATTTCATTGGTTGCTATGGCACCATCACCAATTTTTCTTTTCTGCAATTTAGTAAATCTAGCTCATAGACTTTGGATTTTATGCAATGTCTCACCTGTCAGTCACTAACATCTGAGTGCAATCAATTCTGTCTTGTCCTGTTTGCCCTGCAGAAACCACACCCTCTGCACCAATGGTAGTGATGCCACTGAGCGTGTGTCATTCACAGAATCAGGCTGGTTATTGTTCTGTGACCTCTCTCATTAACAAGGAGTTATTTTTCCCATAAACTATTCAGGTTGTTGAACATCTTGCCAATGGCTGCTTACTCAGAGTAAACTAATAAACTGTGAAAACCCTCCAACATTGTTGTGATAAGTTAGGACCGGATCCTGAATAACGCAAAGGAGGTGTTTTCCAATCACTATGATCCAGATCCATCCTGGTAGCTAATCTGACAACAGGGCAGGACAGAGCTGGAAGCGCTTCCGAACCCTACAGTAAGGGTTATCTTAAGCCCTGCTGTATAATCAGCATTTCCACACCACATCCATTTTTATGGCAGGGTAAACTCTGTATGAGCAAGGGGAATGGCACACATCAGCTGAATGGATCAGTAAACAAATGGAGAATCATAACCATGTAGCTTTGTATACAAGCGCTAGTTACTATCTATTAAATCTTTTATTATTAGGTCCAACAATCAATGATAATAAAATCGATATTGATGCCTTATAAAATCCAATAGAACACATATGTGCAATCATATGTGTAATGCAGATTCTGACCATTATTCCAAATCTCATTGAAGAAATAGGGGCAGATCCAGAATTACGCTTTTCCGCGATTTTCCGCGTGGTGGAGACGTAAAATCGCAAAAACGTGCGCATGCGCACCATAGAAAATACGCACATTCACGTAGCGTAATTGTGAACGTATGGGAGTTTCACGTATGTGTCACGTAAATACTTACGTGTGGGCGTGCCAATTTTACGTTAGTCAACAATACGCGCGTTTTACGTGAAGTAGGCGAGGGGTGGTATTTAAAGTGTACAGTATGGGCGTGCTAAGCTGCGTATGTTCACGTAGTCAGTACGTCCGTTCGCGGACGTACTCTGTTACGTTGGAAAAAGTTAAGGTAGGGTATGGGCAGCGTATCTTCATAAAATACGTCCGTGCAAGGGGTGTGCCGAGGGGAGTGTAACGAATTTACGCACACGAAAATACGCTCCGCGAATAAACGTACGGCACACGTAGTCCTGGATCTACCCCATAGTAAGTAAAGCTTACCTATGCAACTTACAATAGAACTAGTTTTCTGACATTTTTGAGTTACATTTAAACACATTGGAGCATGTCCAAGGTTTGGAAATAAGGAATTTAGAAAAATAAAGGGTGAAACTTTAAGGGCAAAACCATGAAGAATTGCAGGGGAGGCAAATTTAGTCAGTTATGAACTGTGTTAGAGTTGAGAGGTGACTTTTCTTAGACCAAGTCTAAATAACAGTATAAAAGTAAAGCTGGTCATTATCTATGTGCAGAAAGCAAAAGCAGTGAGTTTTAGAAACATGAATTTGACTCCCCAGCAATTCCTTTTTACCCAGGTTCCTACTGTTTGTCTTGTACTTTCAGACTCTGGATCCGGTCAGTTGTTGTTAGAACCACAGGCTACAAGGGTTACTGTTTATGTTGGAGTGCATTCTGTAGCACATATCTTTGAAACAATGTTGAGATTTAACAAAACAATATACAAACAACTATTTCTGTTTTCCTGTACTTTGAGGTGGATTTTGCTAGCTGGAGTTCAGCACTTTCCTCTACTCCTGATTAGTGGTATGTGAAGCTCCCAAAGAATGTTCTACATCATTCTGCATTTTCTTGTCAAACAGGTGTCTGTCTAATAAGTGTTTCCTTTCTTCTCCAAAAGAGATGGAAGGGGGGTGGGGATCACCCAGCAGTGATGTGCTTGAGAATTCAGATCAATATGCATTAGAACATAGTGCCTGGGCAGCGGTTCTGTGCATTCACCAGATGTAGGGGGTGCAAGATGAACCTGCCCCCTCCACCTGACAACCTTGTTTGCATTCAAAACAATGTATCTTGCAGTGTAATATTGTTTCTTGGGCTGCAAATTCTATACCATAGCAAAATTAGCAAATTTGTATCTGATTGTAAATCAGCAATGCATTTCACAGTAAAATTCCCATTTAATAATTTTTATTTGGTCTTAGGCGATTGCCTCTATGTATGTGCTGCATGTAAAAACATAATCATGTCACCTAGACATTTGTGCTAGATTACATAATTTTTTTTACTACAAAAGAACTGGCTATTTTAAGGGCATTGACTTCAGATAAAATCTAATATCTGTGTAAAATAAACTGTTGTACATAAACAAGTAAGACCTTCCCTTATTATAAGTAGTATGGGGACAAATAACTTCATTGTAACCCTGCAGCTTCATCTGTATTTGTTTAATCATGTAGTATCTGCTGCCACCTGCTGGAACAGCAATATATTGAAATGGAGTATGGAAATAGCAATAGCGAGCAACATCACAGTTTTCAATATCTTTATATTTAGATCCTAATAATAATATTACATTTTGTTGGGTCTTCTAGGAGTTAAATCTTTGGATCAATATCCCTTATCATAAGGTTCAGAAGTACCACAGTTTACACACTCTCTATACAGAGAGTTATTATTTGATTAGCTGGTTTGTACCTATTGTACAGAAATAGGTGGTACTGGGATCATCCTTCCATTGGGTGCAGGGTGAGTGCCATGGGCGGCCCCCTTGTCTGCGGGGGCCCGTGTGCACTGCACACTCTGCACCCATAGGGACGCTGGGGGACTTCCCCTTCAGCGTCCCTACGGCGCTGCTACGGACGCCCGATCCATGACGCCCGCATGCGCAGATCGGCTTTTCAGCTGATCTTATGCTTATGCCCGCCGTCCTAGTGATGGCGGGCGTAGGTCTGGATCAGGCCCAATATCCCTTTTCATAAGGTTCAGAAGTACCACAGTTTACACACTGTCTATACAGAGAGTTATTATTTGATTAGCTAGTTTATACCTATTCCTTAACAACTCTCCTTACACAAAATTTTGAGCTAAAGGAAGAGGTATATTAGAACATAAGGGAATGTGTACAAACTAGAGGGTGGTTGGTTTAGAGGAAATGTGCTGAAAAATTACTTCCCAACATTACAATGCTGAAAACAGGACAAATAAGCCCCACCTGGCCCGCCCAAACTGCATGCCAGCCCCAACTAAACTGTGGTCAGCTCTGCCCAAACTCATTTCCAGTGGGACAGTTGGAAGACATGCTGATAGGGTTGATAAGTGGAATAGCCTCCCATCTGAGGTGGTAGAGTATAACACTTGTTGGAATAAATATGAGGATATTTTAAATTCATGCTTACATATTGTAGGGTCTATTTACAGACAGCTTCATATTCCTGTGAATGAGCTGCATCAGGCTTGCTTATCTTCACTGCGAGCCTGGAACCTTTGTTCAGAGTATTTCCAAATACTTACCCATCCTGCGAGGTCCCGCGATGATCTGCCAGGTCATCGCAGGATTTTTCATTCATACTTCATATGCGCATTGACTACTTTTGAGGACTTCGTAAATTTCAAGTCCTGGCATGAAAAACCCTTCGCTTGCGCAATGTGTTCATGCCGGGACTTTGAAATCACCAGTCAGCCACATCACCCGGACAGGTACAACCTGTCTTCTCTTTTTTTATTTTGTTTTTTGTTTTTAATTATTATTATGGTTTATCTATGTATAAAAATTTACTTTTATTATGAAAAAATAGTACTTTGGGGACATCACTGGAATACTTACCCAAGATGCCAGCCTGAGCTGGCATAATTTTTACACCAGGAGTGGAGTGCAAAACTTCGCTCCAACGTTTTGTAAATATGGAAAACTTTTTGCTTCAAAACTGGCACTATCGCATAAAAATTATCTTTGTAAATAGAGCCCTGTATTGTTGGTAACCATAATTATATGTGGTAATGCATTAAAGATTTGTTGTTCGTTGTGGAGGATTCAGTAGAGGGCGCTACAGCGAGTAGCAGAGCAGCAATACTGGTGCAGCATACCAAACTTTACTGGCCCATACTAAACCAGAAAGTCTTGAAAGCTGTTATCTATGTGTGCTCTCTACAACTTTCTATACCAGGTCAGTAAAAAGACACCAAATAGCTATAGAAACACAACATAATAGCTGATAAACAATAACTGGGTTATAGTATGAGCAAGGGTTGTCCTGATAAAAGTGTGCTACATGTGAAGTAGTATGACAAGACACACAGGTGAGTTACTGAAACCTGTTTCGTTAAGCCATAGCTTTTTAGCTTTGGCTTTCTGTTTTTCTCATACAATTTGTTTTGTTAAACAATGAAACCTGTTTTGTTTTGTTAAACAACGAGATACTGCATACAGATAGCTATTAGAGATTGTGATGGAAACAATATTTATTAAAGTAATTCTGTTAGATGCATTTATGTAAGGTAAATGTATGTTTTCATTGTTAATGTGATCATGTTATTGGGGAATAGTTATGGTTGATTTACCTGCACTTTCTGTTAAAGAGCATAACTGAAAAATAGAAGTGTTGGTATTTTGACAATATCTGTGTGTATTTTCTACAACTTTCTATACCAGTTACAGGACCCTTCAAATGATCATTGGAAACCTGTAACATGAACATCATCATCCTGGAGTGTTTCAGCTAAATCAATGTTATCTCTATATTGACAAGTGTGCTATTAACACATTAACATTTTATTTCCCAAAAAGTGGGAAAAGATCTAAAATGAAGAGTTACTTATAGTCATGAATTGTAAACCACTTTATCATTATTTGCTAAATTACAGTAGACTACAAAACATGCAGTGGCAGATCTCCTGACTCATCTTACTCATCTTGTACTGCAACTACTGTTTAACTCCATCCAGCTATCCAGTGCCACAAAATCCCAGTGTTTATTCCCCTCTACCATATATAGGTTAACCTGTGAACCTAGTAAGACCCAGCAAACCACAAACAACAAAAGTTCTGGAACTCTATATATATATTACATTTATAATAGGGTTCAAGCAATGGAGTCAGGATGCATGTATGCAAATATATATTCACATGCATAAAATATATAGTTTTTGAATATAAAATATATATTTACATGAACCTGCTTATCATACATTAATGATGCATTTAGATTTATAATTGCATTTGTACTTGTTATAGGTCAGGAGAAAATAGAGTAGCGCAGAGACAATGGAGAAACTACAGTGGGGAGGATAGCTGCAACAAGATCTAGGGGTGATGGCTATTTGAAGACCCTGCTACCCCTGCAGCCACTGTATGTATTTTGACTCTAAAAGAGCTGGGCCATTTGTGCACATGCATATAAGATGCCATCACTCTATTCTTTTTAGAGCAGAGTGAAGGGCAGAGCTGCATCACTAATTCCTAAGTCTACTTAGGACAGGGGCATCACTAGTGGGGTGTGGACCACACCGGGTGACAGCATCTGCTACGCCACCCCCTTTGGAGACTGGTAAATTTTGTACCATAAACAGTGCAGCCACACAGTGTCCCATTGCATTGCGCGGCTACACTGCTTCAAAGAGCCACTGTCCAGGAGTGCAGTCACGGTACAGACACAGCGCCTGGTTGGGATAGCGCATTATTAACTGTGATGGGCCAGTCAGACACTGTGTCACAGTGTATAACTCTTACTGCACAGCTACCTCCCATCAGTAAGCAGTTCAGCGCAGAGGAGAGAAGAAGAGGATGAAGTAAAGGCAAGTGACATAGAAGAAGTCTGGAGATATAACAGAAAGAAGAAGTGAAGTATGGAGACATTATAAAGGGAAAGAAGGGAAGTCAAGAGAAATAACAAGGGGGAAGAAGGGAAGCCTGGAGACATAAGGGGAAAGATGGGAAGGCAGGAGACATAACAAGGGGGAATTTGGGATACCTGGAGACCTACAAGGGGGAGGGTGGCTAGAGACATAGGGCCAGAGACATAGGGCCAGATCCAGACCTTAGTGCTAGTTACGTTACATCACGTGGCGTATTTAAGCTAGCGTAGTTTCAATGCACTCCCCTAGGCACTCCCCTCACTTGTATGTACTTTGGCCGTTCTACACTTTCCTAACCCTACCTTAACTTTTTAAAGCGTAAGTACTGACGTACGTAATGGTTTCACGTATGTAACGGCCTAACCCGGCCCACACTGTACGATTTAAATGCCTCCCTCCGCCTGCCAAACGTAACTACGAATGTTCGTAATTACGCTGATGGTACTTACGTTCAGAATTACGTAGCGTAACATCTGCCGCACATGCGTAGTAAATACCAATAGGCGCTAACGTACTTAGGTCTGGATCTACCCCATATAAGGGAGAGAATTTTGGAGTGTTGTATTCTGGACACATAAAAGGGGGAGACTTTTTCACTTTAGTCACTTTTATGCAAATAGTCACAATTATGCAAATACATTTAGTACATTTTAATTTGATATGGCAATTTCATTTTTCTCCTTTGTCACTACTATTGCCATTACATTTAGTAATATGCAGTACAACAATGTACATGTGACACCATGAGCTACTGCACTGGGAGACACCAACCACAGTGACGCCACTATATGGGAACTAATGATGTCTAGCTTTGGTGACATTGGGCCTGATCCAGACCTGCGATCATGAAACGTTCGTGTGCGTAGCGTGTTTAAGCCAGCGTACCTCCGATGCACTCCCCTAGGCACTCCCTCTGTTCGTACTTACTTTTGCCGTCTTACGCTGAGCAAACCCCACCCTAACTTTTACACACGTAGCCACGGCCATCATGAAGCTCCTTGTGTAGTTATGACGCTTAGCACGCACATACTGTACAATTTAAATGGCTCACCCCACCCTCGGTGCGTATTTACGGCTTTCGTATGACAGGCACGCCCCCCTCGAGCGTAGTAACGAAGCTGGTACACTCAAGGCCATAAGCTCAGACTTTCGTAGCGTAAAATGAGCGTAACATCTGCCAGGAGCATGCGCAGTAAGTACAAATGGCCGTTTTTACGCTTACGACCATCGTAAAAACGCACCCGAGCGTAGGTCTGGATCAGGTCCATTTTGTTTAAAGTTCTTGTACTGTAGACCATACCAAAAGAGGCAGTTCAAAAGAAGGGTGCACTGTGTGTGAGGTAGGAGAAATGCACTTTGAGGTTCACTGTGACCGTTAGGGAAAATTTATTATAAGGGAAACTTTGCATTTGGAGGTAGGGAGAATGCATTATGGGTACAGTGTGTGTGTGTTAGAGAGAATGTATTGTGGAGTAAAGAGAACCCACCAGTGACTGCTATACAATAACTTCAGTGACCCAAACATAATATAAAGAGGATACCAGTGACCTATAAACAATAGAGAGAGAGAGACCACAATTGACCTATACACATACAAAAGGCCATCAGTGATTAATATACTCTACAGAGAACACACCAGTGATCAATATACTGTACACTATATAGAAAACACCAGGGATCTATATACAATGTAAAGAGCACCAGTGACCTATATGCAATGGAGATTACCAAAAAGTGACCTATAAACAATGTAGAAAGCCTTACAGTGAACAGACTCAATATAGTAAATACTAAATACAACTGCTTATTTTTTGTTAATCAACCAAAAACACTAATTAGAATTTTTTTTTAATTACTACTTCATAAAATTAATTATTTTTTATTTAGTTTTAAAAGCATTTCATTAAATGAAGTGGTAAAAAAATGTTTTTATATTTCTAGGAAAAGTAAAAAAAAAAATATGCTTGTGTGTACAATTTATCATATAAAGTCTGAATGATAGTAAATCAAACAAAAATAAAAATGGCAATAACAATAACATATATTTAAAAGTGTTAAAAATTTGGTTTGATTTACTCTCTCATACAGACTTTACATGGTAGATTTTACACAACAACAGCTTTTTCAAATTAAAACTAACCTTTTCATCAGAATTCATCCTGTCCAGAAATGGAAACATTTTAGTAACACTTTCTGCATAACTATGATATTTGCCATGGGTTGGATATGTGAAGAAATGATGATATATTTCCGTTAATTTTTTAAGTTATTCTTGTTCTGATTTTAAATAAATAATACAATTAAATGAAATTAAAATTAGATAAATAATTTTTTCAACCTGATCCAGTACTTTGTGGGCTTTACTGAGAGACCCTGTACGTGTCCCCAACAATACTAGAGCTGATTCTGGTATAGTACAGGGGTGTATCTAGGTGTTCACCCCTGGTAAAGTTAAAGAAAGAACTACTGCCCCCCTTTCCCCCACCAAATTAGCCGGTATGGCTGTGGAAGCAGCCCCAAGTCCTGACTATTTGCATGGCTGCATCACTTGTGACATGGCCAGGTCTATTGCTGAGATTCTTAAACCTTTTTTTCAGCAAAGGAAGCAAATTATTCACTTAGCAACTGATACAGCCATGCAAGATACAGTTAGGTTGAGACCCAACTTAAGCAGGACACCAGCCAGCCTTGGAGAACACCATTCTGGATCAGCTCTACTGTCAATGTAATGTGGTTTATCTTGATAATTCCCAGGGCAAATCCCAATATAAACCCCCTCCATTATTATATAAGTTTTTACAGTTTACCATTTGTTAAATGCCCATAAACCCAGTTTATACAAAAGTCACCTATACTTACCTTAATTCACATAATTAAGTCCCCAAACCAGTCACACTAAGTAAGATCCCAACTCCCAAATTTATACTGAAGAGACCATCCTCCACCAGTTTAGATGAAATTCATCCTCCCTCCCACAGTTCAGACTTTATTAACTTTCCCCAGTTTGCACTAAATTAAACCCCCTCTTCTCCCCAAGTCAAATAAAATCCCCCCTTCCCTCCCCAGTTCAATCTAATTAAACCACACACACACTGAATTAACCATCCCTCAGTTCATACTTAATCTACCACTACCTAAATTCATACTTAATTAACTCACCTTCCCAAGATAAATTTCTTCCTCCTGATAATATTAAGTTAATCAACCCTCCCCCACAGTTCACTGTAATAAAACCCCCTGCTCCCTTTTTTTTAACTAATTTGATTGACCCATCCATCACCCAATTAAGGCTAAGTAAACTCCCTCCCCAGTTCACACTAAACTAACCCTGTAAACACTAATTCTCTCAATGTGCAGCAGTCACTCACCTCCGAGCCTCTTTTGTGTGTTCTGTCTCCTGTGCAGCGAAGACACCTGTCCTAGAAGATCTCTGCACAGTGGCCCCGATCCAGATCTGAGCGCAAATGGTAGCGTATACTGCGTGCCATACATGCATACTGTAATGAATGTTTTGGTACGTTCAATCCACATGCGCAAATAAACAGGACATCTGGATGAGAAGTAAATAATGGCATGTGGGGTACGGGCACAAAGCAGCAAGCTCTTTGCTGCTATGTCTTTAAATACGCTCTGCAAGTGCAGGGCTGTATAATGTGTTAAAAGGGTTACAGACTGTTATAAACAGAACGGAAGCTTCAGCTGTAGCTTTTAAGCAGTAAAGCAATAGAAAAGATATGAAACTATTAAAAATATATAATTTTTACTGACAAAATACAAAAAAACAAGCACACAATATACATGCAGCAATTCCATATATGTTTAATGTATATTTCTGAATAAACAAATGGGCAGACTGGATGGGCCATGTGGCTCTTATCTGCCGTCACTTTCTATGTTTCTATGTTTCTGGTCAACAATCAAGCTAAGGGTACTAAGTTAGCTTTTAAATGAGCGCCCCTCTGATTTATACATGACCTATAGTAGGTGCAAATTTTCTAATGTAAAGTAACCTTTGCATTTACCTGCATCAAATGCACTTGCCTTGGCACACCCTTACTGTACATTCACAATGTCCCTCCACCCTTCCCTTCCTCAACATGCCTCTCAGACCACAAGCTCTGGACAACAGGGTTGCGCTATGATCTGAATGGGATGTCCCTGCTTACTCTTCATTTCTGAGCATGGCCAGTAGCAAATTACATAGAAAAATGTCATGCCAGCTGGCGTACACTCAGGTATGGATGTGTCCCACAGCACGATGCTATGTTTACGTGAGGTTGATTAGGTAGGCCCTGTTTCTCCAACTGGCCTATGCATTATCACTACCTCCTGTATAGCAAATGAGAGATAGTGTATAGCATAAATCCAGTGGCTACCCCAGGGTGAGTCCGTGCTTATCTTAGTTAAGCCAAAGGTCAACTCCCTGGCCACGGGTTGCAATGCTACGTGCTGACCCTCTCATTGACTGACGCCCCTGTTGAGTTCCATTCTGGCCCAATGGTAGACATTTCACCAAAACAATACAAAAGAAAACAAAACACAATTATATTATAAAACTACGTGCAAAACTAATTAACAGGTTAAATCCAAATTGTCCATAAAACGGAGCATAGCTTGTGTTCTATATTATGTATGAAATTCTGTATAAAGCCCAGGAAAGCTGTTTAGTGTCACTGACCCAGATCCTAACCTACGTTTCCATTACGTTTCAATGCTTAGTGTATTTACTATGCACTCCCCTAGACGCTCCCCTCGGCCGTACGTACTTTGGCCATTTTACGCTTGCCAAACCCTACCTTAACTTTTGAAAGCGTAAGTACTGATGTACGTAAAGGCTTCACGTATTTATGTGCCTAAGCACACCCATACTGTACGATTTAAATACCTCCCTCCGCCTCCAAAGCAAAATTCCTGGTGCGAACTGGCTGGGATTTCGATTGCTATGCCTCGATGAGGCATAGCAATCGATCCACGGAGCACTGAAAGCTCCATGGTGCGAAAAGTTGTAAAAAAAATAGTCCCCACTCCCTAATTCTTACCCTTACCCTTCCCTCTCACTACCCTAACCCTAACCCTCCCTTCCTGGCAGCCTGACCCTAACCCTCCCTTACATGCAGCCTGAAAGAAACTTTCGGATGTCCCAATTTCAGAAAACAGAGTTTCTTAGCGGGGATTGACAACGCATCTGCCGCGTGCAAGCGCAGTACATACAAAATGCCGATTTTACATCACCCGTTAGTTCTGGATCTACCCCACTGTGTTTAAGAGGTTATGGTTCGTAGAAAGAATATGAAAAAGATGAAACTGAGTGTTTGAATATGGACAAAGCTGTGGAGTAAGTTCTTGATATGTTGTAGAGGAAGAGTTAACTCTGTTTTCCCTGATATTTTGTTAAATATGTAAGGCATTAGTTATATTCCTGGAAGGAGTTAAGGAATTGTGTATGTGCTTAATAGTCTTAAGATAATCAGTATCAGTATCCTGGGCAAAACCATGTTGCGTTCAGGGGAAATTCAACATGGTTTTGTAGTTTCACTGGTATTGTAGTTTCACTGTTTTCCTAAATAAGCGGTGTCAGTTACTAGGGCTGTTGTTGGAGCTTCTTGGGGCTCCATTTAAAGCCTTGTGAATAGGGCTGCCATTTAAGACAGGCAAAGAAATATGCTTCCTGGCTGCTCTGATGTGAATTACACACAATGGGACAGATCCAGACCCACACACGCATTACGTGCGTGCGAGGGTCTGTATATACAATCGCGTGTCCAGATTCGTACCTTAACTATTACCACTAGGTCTGATGCATTATGGCCGCATACGTAGTCGGAATGGGGCTTACCCCGCCCTGTAGACTTAACAGGACTTACCCCACCCCTTAGACTTCAATTAAATGGCTATCCCCGCAAGCCATCGTAAGGGAAGAGTCTGCCCCTTCCCTGTAAGTACTGTTGTACATAATTTCGTTACGTATCATAGTACTTACGCTAAGGAACATCTGCCACACGCATGCGCAGATGTTCCCTGTCAGTGAATTTACGCATATGACTTGCATAAATTCACTGAAGTACGTTGGTCTGGATCTACCCCAGTCAGAGCAGGTGAGAAGAAGTCTCTACATACCTACCAGCCGACAACCAGACAGTGAATGCTAATTGGTGGCAAGACCGCAGAACAAGGAGGGAATTAAACATACAGGGCCATTAGATAAGGCTTAAAGTCTGAACCCTGTTACCTTAACTTTAAAGTAGAAGTGAAGATTGAATCTTTTTTTTTTTTTTGCATAAACGCTTGTTATGTGCAACAGAAATCTCCATTATTGCTCAGCAAGTCACACTTGGATGACCCAAGTTTTAGTACTCTGCATCTACATTAAATATATGAACTAATAAAAAGAATTACTGATATAAAATGAAAGAAATAGCAGGAGACAGAGATAAAATATATTTTTTGTTTTAATGTTGAAGTGAAAAATACAGCAAATCAACAATGGAAACATGAAAATGTGCAGAAAAGAGATGAAACAGAAAAGACAATGCAGTTGGATAACCAGTAAAAGGTGAGAGACATTGAGGAGAAAGGTGTGCAGATTATTTATAGTGTGTTAGACTTCCAATACTGTACTGAATTTCTATCCATCTATGTATAGATCATCCAACTGCCCAAATATTTGTTAATGAAAAGTTAAGGTGTAAAGGAAAAGATAGATCAAGAAAGACAGTTTTCAAAGCTGAATGTTCGTGCCAGCATATTTAATTACCACTTACTTGAAAGCCACCCTTACATATGCAGTACAAATACGTACTAAATGCAGTACACATACTTTTGTTAATTAGCGTGAGATGACATACAATCTCCTCTCTGACTTTACAACTGGCTCACAAACACAGGATATGCTCATGTGCTGGCCCAACTGGATTTGTGCTGAGGACAGACATTGCAGCCAATCTGCTATCTTCATACTCAGAAGGTTTACATACTATTACTAAAGTGCCGACGGCAATGACCAGCTCCTGCACTTTGATTACTTTGGTTCTTTCTCAAGTGACTGAGAAGTGAGCCCTAGTAGTTACTTGAGCAGCTGTTCAAATGATTGCAATTCCTTATGGGCATTTTTTTTAACATATGAATATTAACTATGATTTTTTTTTTTTCATATATTAAGGTTAATTTTATCTCTCATTATACAGTGACTTCATTATTTCTGTAGTCTTACACCACAAAACAATATCTGACGGACACTGCTCTGCAAGACAGTCACATCAGGGTAAATTGAGAAGCGTGACATCACCAACTAAGATTCTGTGCAGGGCCTTGACTGTTTCTCCTTCAGAGAAGAGGCAGTGTTACAACAGGTCCACCTCTTGGTCACATTAATATGGTCACAAAATATTTTCTGTCAATTACAAAAATTCCAATTAAAAGAGTCTCAAAAATAGGTATTAATGATTCTTGAGGAACATGCTTTCATTTGCTTTCATGTGCTGTTATTTGCAAAGATACAAAAAAAATCATATTCTATAATAAGTCTTTTTTTAGACTGATTAATAGTTTTTATCTTTGTGACTGTTATGTACAGCCATGTTTAACTCTGCACATGGGTTTTTACTAAGAGACAAACCCATTTTCATTAAAATAAAGTGCAACACCTTTTTATGATAGCACTCAAGGTGTGATATCCTGCAGATCAAATAAAGTCCTTTGCGGTTTGTTTTTTTCTTATACTACACATGCTCAATTTTATATTAACCCCATAGAAAAGGTATTATGCTTTTGATTCTGGAGCAGTCTTTATGTATCTGACCATACGGTAGGTTAAGAAAACTAAATGTAATTCACTGACCTAATAACTAAAATTTAAACATAAAAAGTTACCTAAGGACGTGATAAAATCTGAGAAACAACTAGGAAATGCCATGAAAGGACAATGAAATGCCTTTGGAGCCTGACATTTAACTGTAAACTATAAAAAGCTTTTTTATAATCTATTGAAACAGTGTATAAATGATGTAATAGTAAATATGCCTTAAAAAAATGATATCTGTTTTACCGAAATACTATATTTAAAGTGAGAAAAATATCTATGGTAATGATCTCTATGCAAGCCTGTGCAAAAACAATAAATGGATATTTTTTTTTTAGCATAAATCCTTCTGATTACTTGTAAGAAGAGAGACATTGTTTTCCTTAATTATCCTCTTCAAGTTGCTATTAATAATTTTGAGCTTGCTACCTAAACCATACATTCATTTGGTGCCTCATAACCACTATAACATTATCTCAGAGATAATGTTAAACTCCCCTCATGAACATGCTTGAGACTTGAAACCAAATGCTACCAGTTGCACTTTTTTGTGGTGACAGATATGCTACTCTCATACTGTAGATTGATTTTCGGTAGGAAAGACTTTAAACATGAAAAGCCCTAAAAACTTTGCTAAACCATATTTATGGGTCCTTTTTCCTTTTTGCATGTGGAGGTGTAATAATATTCTGAAAATGAACAATTTTCAATTTTATTTTTTTTTAGAAAAATATTTTTTTAAATATCTTTACTTTTTTTAATATCTAAGCTTATTTTATTGTTTATTTTATAACTACCAATGCTAAAACCATGTAACCAATGCACTGACTGATTTAATATAACCACCAAAATATAAAGTAAAATAATATAAAGGTATTGGAGGACAATTAAAAGAAAATGCATTAAAAGTGAGGATTGGTTTAAATTCTTAAAATGTGTGGATGTGGTTGCACGTGTTATTTTTGAAATATATGTAGGGAAAAGTTGTGAGTAATTTTTATAGAATGAACTCCCCATATAAGACATTTATGTTGTGCGTCTCATTTAAGTATAATCAGTATAGTACAAATCTAAGAAAAAAAATCATAAATAATAATAATTTAATAGCTTAAAAAACTTAATTACAATTTTATCCAAGGCTCAGAACACTAGTGCCTTGGCAGGGAAAGGCACATTACTTTTATATTTTATAATTATGTAACCATTAATATTTAATTCTATATATGTAGTAAATAACTGTTTATGTAGTAAGTATTCTACAGTTAGTACAATGAAAGCTAAATGATTTAAACCCTTTTTTCTTCTTCTAAAAAGAGAATACTGTAGGGAATGGAATTATATATCTCTTTGGTGTAGGCTAAATTCATGGCTCAAGGGTGTACGGCTCAAAAAAATGTGTCTGAGAGGGGCACACAATAGATATTCATGCCTGATATGGGCGTTAAGAAAAAGCTTCTTGAACATGTGAAGTCCAGAGTTTATAGTGGTAACCTGATCAGCAAAAAGAATCTCTATAATTAAATCATTAAATAATTAATTAATTATAATTACTTAGTTAATGATTAACCCCTGCCTTTCATGCACCTGTTTCCATTTACCTATAAATTGATTGAGCAACTTCCATTCTGTGTTAATAATTAATTAAATCATAGAAGCATAATTCAAGTTAGAGAAGTGACTTCTCAGAAGCATAATTACTGACCAACCACAAATTTACCTGCTCATTAGGCAAAGTAGAAAAGAAAAAAAATAACCCTTTCAATGTCATTTTTCATAACTTGTTTTCCAAAAATGTAATGTGCAGGGCCTTAATTAGAAATAACCACATGTGAGCATAATCAACATGTATTGTTTCTCATCACTAATTATACATAAGTGAAAGTGAAAGATCCTCAAAAGTCCAAGATAAGATAACTAGTTACTAACAATTTCATGTAGATTTTTTGTACCAAAAGAAAATAAAAAATAAATATATATATATTTAATTGCCGTTAGAAGAATATACAAGGCACACATTTTGCTTGTGCTCTGGTTTACAGCTGTGCCTTAATCCACAACAATTTATTTCTCCATAGCTACAATGGTACAAACACTTAGAAAAAAATATTTACTATCTATATGCTACCCTTATTACGTACATTCAGAAACTTAAAGTGGGATAGAAAGTACAATATTGTTAGTTTAATCTACCTTTAGGCTCTTATATATTCACTTGTATTAACCAAGTTAAAAAGATATCAAAGAAACAAATTCACTCACAAGCCAACATAAACTATCTAAAAATGTACCTATTTACTTTGTTAAAATGATATCAAATTCTTGATATCTCTGTCTACATGGGCATTTGGGAGGCATAAACAATCTCATACAATAAAGGAGATCTGGACAGAGAAAGGTGAGTGATTGCATAATAGTGGTATATATATATATATATAAATATATAGTGAACTTTGTTCACTAGTCATAAATTTTAAAGCAAAAACCCAACAGTCCTGATTACTTAATAGAATACAAATGTATGCATCCGTTGGGACATCAATTACTGACAAGTACTGCAATTAAGTAATTGTTATTTGAAATTCTATGTTCAAATATATTTTCAGAAATAATAAATGACTTGGACCCAGTTTAAAGGATGATACAATGTTATGGTATTAAGTATATCCAGGACATATAGTATGTCAGGTCACCACTGCAAACTATTTATTGCTTTACAAGTGGAAATTTTATTCCAAAAACTATTCTTCACCAACTTCCGGTTTCCACACCTGGGCTGCAACACCGGCTTTCCTAGCTGAAAATTTCGGTCTTGGAGGAGCGATCAATGTTGCTATCGGTGATTCTTGTCTAGGCTGCATTGGGTAGCCCAATGGGGAGTAGGATTCACTTGTGGGAGAGAAGACACTTGACTGGAAAGAAGGCTGTGTGTTATAGATTGGCTGAGAATATTCAGGTGTTGACTGGTAACTATCATTATCAGGAGCATTGACTGGCTTTGTGAATTGAGCTTGCTTTGCAGTTGGGATAAAGTTCGATTTAGTGTTTTGCTTAGCTTCACCTGGACTTGATGCATTTTCTGATGGTGGCTGAAAAGTGAATAAAGAAGAGTTAAGCTGATAAGGTTGATGCTTCATAACTTGAAGAGCACTTAGTGTTTTTGTTGGTTTTTTCTTGGCAGTTGAAGATCCAGTCTTAGCACTTGGTTTGTTTGCTGCTGGAGGATAAAGTGGTGACTGGATGGGGTTATAAGCCACAGGAGGAGGGGCTCGGACATTGGATGAATATTTCCAGGATGTTGGTAAGGATGGAGTTGGAGACATTGCTCTAGCTACTTTCTCTTGGACAGTATTTGAGTCTACCACAAACTTTTCCATCCTAGACTGCCTCCTGGCAAATAGTTCTGCTCCCTTCCCTTTAAGAGCTGGCATCTCATAAGCTGAGCCTGCTCCTCCGGCAACAGCAGAATTGCCTGATGGAGTAATAGGTGGTGTTTTTAATGTAGAGATTTGGTTTGAAGCTGGTACAGATGGTGCTCTGTAGGGTCCAGATAAATTAAGTGTGTTTGGAGGGTTGTAAGAATCAAAATGTGGTTGTGCAGAAGCAGGCTGTATGGAAACTGTGCTTTGAAATGTGTTTTGGCTTGGGAAAACTTGCTGTGGTGTGGTAGCCACAGCAGGAGGTGCCCAAACTGGGGATGTTGGCGTTGTTGTGGGTGATTTAACTGATGGTTTTGGGGCAACAGGTGGTGGTGTTTTTTGCTTGCCCATATTAACTTGCATAAAATTACAAGCCTCTGCTCCCAGACTGAGGTAGTCTTCTTCTGGTCCTGACTCATTTCCAGTAGCACGTTTCCCTTCTCTATTTTGAACAAGAGTCAGAAGCTCAGGGTTCGGGCTTACTTTAGGCTGTTCTTTAAAAGTAAACATGGGTTTTGTGCTCCTTCGTTTAGCTTCCTGTAAAATGCCTGTCTTGCTAGCTGGAACTGCAATTCTTTCATCTCTAGAAGCAATTTGTTCTGTTGGATAGGTTGGAGACCACACAGCTGCTTGGGCTTTAGGCACTGGTGAAGATACCTGATACCTTTGCTCAGGTGGTGGCGTAACTGAAGAGTAAGGAGGAGGGGCAGGTACATCCGACATAGGGCTTGCTACATTTCTGCCAGCTGAAAATGGCAGAGCTGCTCGATTCTGTGCTCCTCCAAAGGGTTTTGCTGTTCTGTTTAAAGGCTGCATTGGAGAGTTTGCCTCATGTGTGCCAACTATACCATTCTGTACTCGGGTGCTGCTGACTTCTATATAACTTTTACTCACACAACTCTGAGTTTTAATGGTTTGTTCTTGCTGTGTTTGGTATGAAGCTGTATTTTTTACATTCTCTGTGATAGACACTTTCTCTTCAATACTATGTTTCTTGAATTCTTCTTGTTCTGCTGAAATTTGATCCATTCTCTGCTTCCTCCTTGCAAACATGAGAACCCCTTTACCTTTGGTCTCTGGAAGTTCTTCCATAGCTTCACCACTATCAATTTTTTTTTCAACCTCTACAAGTCCAGTATCCCAGTCAAACGTTACAATATGTGTGTCGTTTTCAGGATCTGATGAGAAATCTTCATCTAGGTCTGATTCACTTGTGCCGTACCACGTGACTTTGTAAGTGTTCTCTTTATTCTCTTCGTCTTCGTTATCGTCTTCCTCGTCCTCTTGCTGTTCTAGTTCTCCTGTCCCGTAACTTGTTAAGGTATATTTCCTGGCTCTTTGCCGACGCTTCTTAAACATCAACACCCCCTTGGATTTGGGGTTTGGAGCAGCTGTCAACAGAAGGGCAATGCTTTTACATTTAGATTTGGCTTCTTTAACTTGCTTTTCTGAGAGGCTTTCACTGCGCCTAAGCCCTGAAAAAAAGGATCAAACAGAATTAAACCACTTCTCAATAAATACCTATAAAAAAGCAGTAATTATGTATTTTATTATATGTTGCAAAAAAAAAATAAATAAATAAAAAATCTCTAGTTCTCTAGTTTTAGTCCTTGTATTTGTCATTTTACAGAGACATTGGCACATTTGTAAAATATCACTTGTGTCAGATGGTCCTCATTTCCATATAAACTTTGCCTCCACGTCCACTTTTTGCATAATTAATGAGACAGAATTGGTAAAGCCTGCTTTTTTTATAGTTTCTTAGGAGCCCTCAAAATTAGTCTTTAATCTATGGATAAAAAGGAATTGTGACACACATTTTTTACTTTTTTTTTGTCTTATAAGCATTATGGGAAAAATGGGTGATTTTTTTTTACTTTTTTATTTGACTTAACTGTGATTTGTAGACTAAACTTGCAAACATTGTTCACAAAATGTAAGGAAGAAATAATCGTGGTATAGGACTGGGATTAGGAGGACAAATATTGTGGGAAACCAAACTTTTGTGGCAGGTCAGGTTGTTGGAAGTTTTTTGATTTTATTAGAGCAGGTGGCTTATTAGGGTTTTGCATTATTTTTGTAAAAGACACTAGAGGGAGACAAATGCTTGTTAATCATACCTTCACAATTTTACTGTGGTATCTATTGTTGTCTAGATATAAATGTAGTTGCCTATAACTGTATATAATAATAGATCTAACAGTGAATCCACTGGTATAACCTACTATTTCTATATGTTGATCAGGGCTGGATTATCCACAAGGCAACCTAGGCACATGCCTAGGGCCTCGCGAGCCCCAGGATCTTACACTGTTAAGTACCCTTGCAGCCTTAAGAACATGCAGGATCCCTTGGGGGGCCCCAAATTGGCATCTTGTTTAGGGCCCCATGAGTTTTAAATCCATCTCTGATGTTGGTCTGGGTAGGACTGGTAAATTATAGCCTAAAGCAGATGAGAGTTGGTTTGACAATCAACTTTTAAACTTTTAAACTAATAAAATAAAAGGTGGCCCAAAGATCTAGCTCAAGAGGATGGAACCCATATGACCTACAAACCTATAACCACAATCACAGCATGCCACATGCATTGCAGCTTGTGTTTTTAAAAGATGGAAGGGAGATTGTGGAGGCCTAGAAGCCCAGTAGCACCCTAATGACTGTGATGAGTATTTTTATGATGATTATATTTTTAATGTGCCTATTTTACAAGTATAATATGAAGGACAAGAAGGAATAGTGTTCAAGGGCAAGTATATTTGTCCCAGGTTTCTGACCTACATATTTTAAGACTCCAGGAAAATATTTGTATGTGTTTAAACAATTTACTAAAAGCTTTTGGGATTATTTAGAAGATGGACAAGGGTTTCTGAGGTTAGGGATAGAGAGTGAGGACTGGTGTCATCCATTAGACTTATTTTGGAGCTACAGAGTCTAGTCTAAGAGATGACTTGCAACTGTGTAAGGGTATTAAAATGTTGTCAGGCTGGACATCTGGGGCCAGATTTACTAAGCTGCGGGTTTGGAAAACTGGAGATGATGCCTATAGCAACCAATCAGATTCTAGCTCTCACTTTCCTATTACATACTTGAAAATGTCAGCTAAAATCTAATTGGTTGCTATGGGCAACACTTTCCAAAGCTTAGTAAATCTGGCCCCTGGTCTCTCATTAACTGAGGAAAGGCACTGTAGAGACTCTATGGTACTTGGTGCAAGTGAGCAATACTTTCTGAACTCTTTATATTTGTATATTTAACAGACTGGAGAGATTTATGTTTAGTTAGTGCCAAACAGACACAATGTTTATTTCAAAGTTTTCTTGTATTCCTCTGCTTCAATAAAAGTGTCTGAGGTCAGTTGCATCAGAAACCTTGGACTTGTGTGACCCCTTGCTGTCTACAAAGGAGATGGTACCTTCCTCCAATCCTGTTAAAATGCGCTGGAGAACACAAGCACAAATCTGTGCATATTGAGAAAAACAGCAATAGCCAAGACCGGCGCTACCATTAGGCGATCGCCTAGGGCGCCGGGCCTGGGGTGGGGTCTGTGGGCGCAGCAAAAGCAGCCCCCCGCCTCCATTTACATGCCGGGTTTAACTCTGCTGCTGCGCTGAGGTGAGTAAAGGGGGTGACGAAAAGATGAGGCTCTGTCACCTCCAAGGTCGCGTCAGCGTCATTCTGCAGGCAGAGAGCACACGCCACGGAGGAGTTAGGCTCCGTGACAGTGGGTAAGTGATTGGTGGGGGCCAAGGCCTGCAATACATAATTAAAACTGGTGAGGGGGGCTTGCTATACATAATTAAAACTGGGGAGGGGAGCCTGCAAAACATAATTAAAACTGGTGAGGGGGGCTTGCTATACATAATTAAAACTGGGGAGGGGGACCTGCAATACATAAGCAAAAGCACCGGCCCTGGTAGTAGCAATCTTGAGAAACCTACAGCAAGCAGGTCTGTGAGGGCCTAGCAAGGAGCCGGAATAGAAGATAAAGTCCAAAGTAAATGGCAGGGGGAATGGCAGGCAGGGGGAATGAGGAGGAATGGCAGGCAGCGGCAATATCCGTGTGGACATTGCATGGATTGTTAAGGTAGCCCTATGGCACTCATAAGTGCAATAAGGTACCTAAAAATGGGGTGGGATGGGGGCAGGATGGGTAAGTTAGGTGCGGTGCTGTCCGCACCTAGCTTACACCAGATCTTAGAACACGGTCCCACGGCTTTATGTCTAAAATCATGAAATAATTGTTCAAGTTGAAGGTTAAAAAAACTTTAAAAAGCAGGCTAAAAAAGGTTTGTAGATAAAGATGGAAAACCTAGGAATATTTGCTGCCATTTTGCAGCTGGCCATTAGAGAAGTTCCTCAGTCCTCTACAGGGTCTTCACCAATTCATTGTAAGGGAGTTGAGCCTTGCCAGTTGCCCCACTCCCTTTAAACACTATCAGCTGCTCAAAAGAACAAGACTAAAGACATCATTAGTTTTTTTTTTACAGACTGAATGGGCCGGATCCAGAACCACGACCGTCTTCCACAGATTGTGCATGCGTAGTAGCTATTGTACGTAATCTGCGTATCATTTCGATACGTAGATTGTGTATATGCGGTCTAGATTTCTCACCTCAATGGATTTCTCACCTCAATGGTACTTGACAAAATATAGCTGTCAAGTACCATTGAGTGAAAAAAACCTACTCTCTACCAGAAGGGCTGTATCATTATAAGATGTTGCCTTTTGGGTACATGTGGCCCCAGCAACCTTTCAGCACACAATCGATAAGATTTTCAAGCCCTACAGACAGTATGTAGCTGCCAACTGAACGATGTTGTCATAGTCCAGATTGGAAGTCCCACTTGATTAGAGTACAAGCAGTATTGGACTCAATCAGAAAGGCAGAACTTATGGCCATATTGTTAACCATAGGTATTGGTTTAATGAAATACCAGTTGAATAAAGTTGAGGCCATCCAAAATTGGCCCCATTCTGTAAACAAAAAGTGAGAACCTTTTTGTGAATTTCAGGTTATTACCAATGGTAATGTCACTACCACAGTGGATCTGTTATCAGACCTAACCAAAGGAAAAAATCAAATATGGTAAAGTGGAATCATAAGGCAGAGAAAGCTCTTCTGTTACAAACTGATGTCTCAGAAGTAGGGGTAGGAGCAAAGACAGGGAAGAGCACCACATCATTTATTTCAGATCATTACTCAATGTACCAGAGAAAAGGTATGCCATTTTGTGAAAAGGAAGCAATGGCCATTAAATGGGCATTAGACAATTTGAGATATCACCTCTTGGGTATAAACCAATTTAAAGTGGTTAAGGATAACCACTCATTAAAATGGATGTTAAAAATGTATGTTAATAAAGGGCAGAATACCTGGGTTAATACCATTGCAAAATGTTTTAGCTGAACATAGTTCTGGTACACAACTAGCCAATGCAGATTCCTTGTCCCGTGCCTTCTATTTAGGGGCATCCTAGGTGGAAACAGGAATAGTGTTCGAGGGCCGGTACATTTGTCCTAGGTTTCTAACTTGCATGTTTTAAAACCACACAAAGGTGTTTGTATTTGTTTAAACAGGTTTCTACAAGCTTTGGGTTTATTTCAAAAACTGGTCAAGGAAGCCTGAGAATATGGATGGAGAGTGAGGACAGACGCATTTTTGAGTTTTCAGGGCGTCTAACCTAAGCGTAGGCTAGATAGTACCTGCTCTTGTGTGAGTGTGTTAAAAAGCTGTCAGGTTGGACTTTCTGAAACTTCTTGTTTCAACTTTCAAATTATTTCTCTTCCTTAAAAAAAACTAGCTGATAGCAGTTGCATCAGAAACCTTTGATTTGACTCATTGCTGGTGTTCACTACTGTCTAACCATTAGGGTAGCTGACCCCTAATCCTCTGACAGAACATTCCTTTACATAAAATTATTTAATGGAAAAGGACAAGGTCTGAAGCTTCTATGTCTGGGCTTGTCATTTTACAGTCATATGGTAATATAATATATTTTGCCTCCACTACTGTCAATTAAAACAGGGATACAGAAGAAAAATACATTTAACATTTTGCCTCACGATTTAATAAATATCTCCGTTAAAATAAAATGCATAAAACTAAATTGTAATAAATAAAAACATCTCAAAATATGCATTATCACTTTGCATATAACCCCCACTCTTCCCTCCATTGACACATGATATATGATTCAAGAGATGCATTTATGTACAGTAAAAGCCACAGCTACTGGGCCCCTTTGGAAGTTTTCTTTGGAGTCCAGTGATGCCTAACTCTGATTGACATGTGTGCAGTGAAGTGGAGGATACTTGGAGCATGGAATAGACAGCTCAGGACAATCTCTCAAATGCATAAAATGATATAAACATTTATAGTTTGGAGAAATAAAAAGAAAAGGAAGGGAAAGGGAATAATATAAAATGTGAGGGGTTTAACAAGGTACAAGAGCAAGGAAAGAATTATTTTAAAG
>WWET01000923.1:479676-490925 GCA_011038615.1 Limnodynastes dumerilii
GTATTAGATGATGAGTACATGCACTGTTTATGGAAGGTAGTAAGTTTAGAGGAACATAACATACGTGATAATGGCATCATCACATGTGGTAGATGCTAATAAATAGTGTTAAACAACTTGTGGCAAACAAAGATATACTAAATAACAAAAAAAAAAACAATCAAATGGGAGTTAAACAAACAAGCCTAAAATCTGCTTATCTGGGACCAGATGTAGAGATGGAAAATAAGAGGAAAGTTACACCTGGGCATGCAAGCAGACTACAACTAACTTGACTCCCCCCTGAAATTAACATGGTTTTGCCCAGGAGTAACTTACCTTTATTATATTCAATCTCTAAATCTGGTCCCTGCTGTCAAATGATGTTTCTCTGCCATCTAAACAGTTCACTTGAAACAAGAGTCAGTAAAACTATTAAAGAAAAGTCACCAGTAATGGGGTGAAAATTAGATTGCCAGTTTAAGATCAGTAATCTGTACAAACCTTTGCCTATTCTGAATAAAATGTATTCTATAAGATATTCTTAGGTCATGCAGAAACTTGTGTTCTTTCCATGCGGTTTGTGACACCTTCCAACAGCTGATTAGATAAAATGACAGTCACACACAGACAAGTAGAGTACAGTGCAAATGCTGCTTATTCAGATTTAATGAAGTTGCTGAAATGCACTGTGATGTGAAACATCCAACTAACAATAACTGTTTAGTTAACAATGAAATACTGGTTATAATCTCTCTACTAGTGCAAGAAAGACTAAGCACTAAATTAAGCACAACTCAGTTCCCTGTTCCCTGTCTACAGAGAAAACTCCTAATAGAGAAACTAGAGACAGTGAATTATAAAGAATATGGGCCGGATTCACAGATACGTTTGAAATAAGTACGCACCGATTACAGATTCGCAAATATACGCACCTACGTTGCAAGGCAGCAACCATGTCCCTCCCCTCGCTCGGACGGATTTTTTGTTGACTTATGCTTCCATAGGGCACTCTTAACTCTACGGGTGTATTTACGTGCCTAAGCTGCTTAGGTACGTGCATACATTACTAACCACGCCCTCAAAAGTCCATTTAAATGCCTCCCCCCACCCACTTTCACGTACGGAAGAAAACCACACCCCTCCATACGTATGTCACTAAGTACGATTTTGAAATCCCTGCCTAATGGACTTCCGTGCCTAAATCCTACGTAACTTGCATTAAAAAAGATGACTAAGCATGTGCAGTTACTCCGATCCTAAAAATCCGAATGAAAAAAGTAGCAAAACGTATCTGTGAATCCGGCCCTATATTCATTCCAAAAAAGGTAATAAATAACACAAACTGTCACTAAAATATATAAACAGTAGTATCTATTTGTACCATCAAGTTAAAACACACCTAATGTTGCCTTCTATAAATTACACATTATAAATCCAAAGAACATTTTGTTATCAACAGGATCGCAGCAATGCTTGGTGATTCATTACAAACCACTAACCAAACTGACAAGTAGTGCTGTCACACAGATGTCACACAGCTCACTGTCAGATGTACAACATGCTGACTCCTCCTTACTCCCAGCTTTTTATTAATAACTGGTCCTTATGCATGTTGCTATGTTTAAATATTGATGGTGATGCAATTTCACTGCCCCTTAGACTTTAAACCAAAACACTCACTGCTAGCATCCACACACACAGAGAGCATGGTCTTCATCAAAATGCTGTAAATTAAGTTATCTGGATGCCTGTCTACTTACACAATTAAAACTTGAAACATCCACAATGCACCATAGTAAGGGTATCCAAGAAAGTAAAGAATTTTGTGCAGTCAGCATGGAGTTTAAAACGACGTCAAGCTATTTCTCAGAATAGATTTTGTGTCTGACCTCTAAAGGGAGTAAGGTAGAAGAAATAGTAAGTTCACTTCACAGTCTAGCAGACTCACAAAATGAAAAGGATCATGTAACTCCCCAATGCTACACATGTTAGTGTCTGTCAAATGTTTCCCTGCAAGGATCATCATACTCCACAGCCAGTCTGCCTTCACATCTAATAGTCCACCTCAGCAGACCTTATTCCCCAACACAAAAACATTTCTATCCTGTTTCGTATTGCAAATATTTCACGAAAACTCATTAAAAAAAATGACGCATGCACAAGTTACATAGGGAAAACTTTAAAATGAATGTTAATATAATGAGCAAGCATAACGACATGAGATGTTGGAGGATGCTGATTGAAATGAAATAACAGAATATATATTTCATACTTACTGGCGTGCCTTGCCCGGTGTTTGTGGGGTCTAGTGTGATCACTTTCTGCCTGCTGATCCTCCTCTTCTTGCTCTGAGTCTTCTACTGTGATTCCAAAGGAGACAGCAGAAGGAGGTTCCACTGACTGCCCTCCTTCCTCTAGAGCTTTAACACTCCCACTATCAGACAGAGACCTGGACTCCTTCTCTCTACCATAACAGTCTAAGATCAGTTCAACCCTGGGGAAAGATGTTCCTTTTGCCTCTCCTGCTGGTGTAATTTTTGCCTGATGCTTGCCTGTTATCTGGAATGTGGTGGATGCCTTCTGCTTAGGTGGCTTTGCATTATTAAGGCATGTTGCAGTCACAGTGCCATCTTCATTATTCTGTACACTGGGTTCTGTCTCTGAAGATACACATTTGTCAGCTCCCAGAAGAGTCACAATAGGAGCACCTCCTGTACCCAAATGTATATCCTGTGGGAGGGTCAGATGGAGCTCCACCACAGAACCTTTTCTTGCTTCTTCTATTCTTGTGAAAGGGATGTCACAGGTCACACTGTCCTTTGGAATAGCAGTCTCTGTAGGGCTAATCTTCAACATTATTTCCTTGTCTTTCTCTACCCCAATCAAACCCACATCACACTCTGTCCTTGAATATAAAACCTGACAATTTGTTTCCGGGATCTTCTGGTCTACTGTTTCTTGACCTGGACGGATTTCTAGTGTGGTACTTTCCATGTACTCTTCCTGCTTCATATTTTCATCTTCCCCATTTTTCTTATTTTCTGTCACTAATGTCTTGCTTGCTGTCCTGTAACAGAGTTCAAATAGAAAAACTCATTCTTTTAATAGGCCTAAACATTCTATATTCTCTTTATTCTATTTGTACACATATTGGGCCTGATTCACACTTAAGAAAGCGTTTGGTTCTGAAATATACACAACTAGTAGCAAGGCGACCCCCACGGCACCCCCCCCCCCACGACCCCCACGGCCCCCCCCCCCCCAGTTTTAGGCTCTTAAGAGACTTACGAATGCCATAGGGCTCCCTTAACCTTAGGTTCGTAGTTGTGTGTGTAGGGCGTCTAATTACAAATGTTACTGCATGACCAAGCCCAGGTTTGCTCATTTTAATGCCTCCCTCCACCCAATCTTCTTATCTGAGGACTTAATTATTCCCGCCACGCCCCTTCCTGCACAAGTTACTATGAAAATAGCGGCTTTAGGTTCGTAGTGGTGATTCACAGCATTCCTGTTCCTAAGTCCAATGTAGATTGTGTACTACGCTTGTACAGTATATCCCTTTCTAAAAATACACACCTAAGACCCTGCAGTTTCTTATCTGTGAATCAGGCCTGTTGTACCTCAATAAAATGCAACAGCAAATACCTAACTAGGACGCTTAGTTCACAATAGAGCCTAACCGAGGCACACTCATCTATCCTTGCACAGAGACACCTGTCCTGGTGGATTTCCCAACCTCTGATTCAATATGTGCACTGAAATATGATATTAAGTGTGAAATGTGCTGATTCCTGCCTATCACAGTACTTCTGAGTGCATAAAACCAAAAGTGTGTGTATGGAAAGGCATAGGTTTGTGTCTACTGTTGCGCTCAAGGAGGCAGGATTCAATATCCACCAAATGTCTTTTTAAGACATTTATCTAGTTTCAAAACTTGTTGCAGTGGTGGGAGGAGTCTGACTCTATGGACCCAGTTATTGAGGTACAATGACACATTGTAGGGCGCGTTTACCACAGTATAGTTATATTGTGAATTAATCTTCCTATATATTCATAATAAAAATCTAGGAAAGTAATAAAAACACAAGAAATATATCAAATATTTATAGCTTGGTTAGACTGCTGGGTGTTTTTCGGTAGATTCATTTAAGAGAAAAATATATATGGTTAAAAGTTCTCATTTCTTATTTTAATTATCTAGTAAGATTATTTTGAAGCTTAAACTTATCTGATTAATTACAGATTCAGTTGCAGCAGTCATATAAACAGTTAAAACTACTGTATACAATATATGCTGTTGTACACAAACACGGATAATCTTATTATTTAGTCATTTTACAGATCATTAACTTGCAATTAAGGAGGAAACAATTATAATGTTACTGTTTGAATGCAAGAAGCCCATTTTTAAATTGATAATATAGGACATTTCTGCGGGGTATGATTTCATACATTGCTGAAGACTTTGTATAAACACATACATTTTTCATATTGAGACTGTCAATAAAGAGATGAAGCCAGATATCTGTACTGCAAGTTTATATGGTTTACTAGCTGTTCTGGACACTAAGAACATTAGCTAGAAGTAAGCAGTGTATGAGCTGTTCCCAGTCAGAGGTTCTGGCCTTTTCTCTGACTACATGTTTATTAATATATAATGCTAAGTACTAGGTTCTATTCTACATATGGCAAATATGTTGTAAAATTGGCTTCAAGAAGCAGTGGGAGCATTTATTCCCTGGACTGGTCCCATTTTGCACTGGGTCAGTGGACTTTCTGCATTTTTTTATTCTTTTAAATAAGTTTTAACCCCAACCTCTACCCCCCTGGGTTCCAAAATGATAGGAAATGGCAGCAAAAGAAAACAAGTCATAAACACATTACAAACACAAAAAAGGAAATCTTCATTTGTTAACAATGCAGTGCAATAGCTATTAATTGCAATTTAATTCAGCATTAAACTGACATCTCACTGTGTCTGTATTGTACTGAATAGCTTACTTCCCCCTCCATCACAGACAGCTGAAGGATACTTCCACTCACTGAGGAGCAGAGGGTCTTAACAGAACTCTTAATGGTTTAGGGCCTGATTCAGAGATCCGCTGCCGATGGGATCTCAAATATACGCATCTAAGTGTCAGGTCGGAACAGGTTACAACCCACTGCAGTTAGACCACCATTGACTAACTTTAACTCTGCGCTGTCATTTGAGATCTTAAGTGAATTAGTTGCGTTTATTTAAGATCCTAAGTGTCTGCTCGCGCCCACTTTCCCTCATCTCAATGCCTCCCCCCGCCCATATTTATGCAAATCCTTCGGGTCCTATATTTACGCAGCATTTCGGATCTTAAGTGCTTGCGATCGATTCACAGGTCTGCACTTACCGAATTTAGGATCCTAACCTCTACGTAGATGGCGTTGCACTATTACTGCGCATGCGCAATGATACGAATTTCTTAAGATCCTAAATATACGCACCTACATTGCATCTCTGAATCAGGCCCTTAGTGTACAAATCAGAGAGTTCAGATGGGATATATTTGAGGGTACTAAAAGAGCTTAAATGGGTGCTGGTAAACCCATTACCAAAATGATATAATCAGTGCCGAAGCCTTTGCGATGGCAGGGTAGGTCGGCTTGCTGTGCATACCTGGTATAGGCACAGTGGCCTGGGGGATGGATGTAAATTGTGCACGATTCTCCACTTCACACCCATCCCATTTTATGTGGGGCCTGGGCATAAAACATAAGGTAGGTTAGAGCACAAAAAGTCTGTGTGTGCAGGGGGAGTGTATTACCCTTACACGCAGTGACTTTAGGAGCAAATGCACACAAGTCCATTCTATACGAATGCATACAATCATCACTAGTTCAGGATCCGGTTCACTGATGGAAACTCTGTAAAAATAACAAATTGTAGAATATCTTAAATCCAACAATTTACAGGATCCCAAGCAGCATGGATTCACTGGGGGAAGATCATCTCAAACTAATTTTATTAACTTTCCTAGACTGGGTGACTAAAATAGCAGATCAAGCAGGGGCTGTAGATATAGTTCATCTAGACATCAGTCACGGTATCTCTTCAATAAAATAGTAAATTGGAAAACTTGAAACTGGATTTAAATACTGTTGTGCTGCTAAGATTGTAGGTTCAGGATAGAGGTTTGGAAAAGTGGGGATGTTGCCTATAGCAATCAATCAGATTCTAGCTCTCACTTTCTTTTTACATACTAGTGAATGTCAGCTAAAATCTGTTTGGTTGCTATGGGCAGTATTTCCACTTTTCCAAACCCGCAGCTTAGTAAATCTGGCCCCAGGAGAGATAACCAAAATGTTTGATAATGAGAGCCCATTCTAGACCTAGCAGAGACTATTTTTTTCTCTCCTCCATTTAGTTCTGCCCCTTATATGTGTGTTCAGCCTCCAATTCTGCTCCTTGAATGTGCATTTAGCCTCCAATTCTGCCCCTTCTACAGTATGTTTCCAGCCTCCATTATTGTCCTTCTATGTAAATGTCTTTTCTATTTATAACCTATTCTAATCTGAATGACCTTTTCTGTCTTCTTCTCCCTCTTCCTTCTTCCTGTGCGGCACTCTGTTTAATTGATGCTAACTTAACCGCGTCATCCACATAAACATTACTGGCTATACAGGGCTCCTATAGCAGACCAAATCTGTTTCCATGAATGATGCTGCTTATAAGTTAGGTCAGTGTTATTCAATGAAACGGGTTTTGTACTCCTGCAGGAGCCCTGTATAACTAGTACTGTTTATGTGAATAACATCAGCTGCATCTGTTATCTGATGCAGCCGGCGCCTATGTGAGCTGCTGTCTATGTGACTGCAGCACGGTTGGGGGGTGGGGGCAAAGTGACTGAAAGGGGAGATGCTCTGCTGGGCACCCTCCTTTAAGTCACCTTGGGGTGCAACCTGTACAATTTCACAGATCTCCTATCCCTGGAAATGGCACTGTTGATGATTGAGATTGGAGGAATGTCAAAGACTGTGACAACTGCTTTAATGTCAAAACATGTAAAATCGTGCATTTGGCAAAGTCTGAATAAGAAATTCATAGCATTATATTGAATACTACTGAAGAGAGATAGGGTCTAGGAATTCCTATTTCATGTGATTTAAAGGCAGGCAAGCAATGTAACAAGGCAATGAAGAAAGTAAGACAGATTTATTGTATAGCAACAGAAAAACAGAAGTAGTAATGCCATCTTAACGGTCATTGGTACAGAATTACTTGGAATACTGAGTACTTTTCATCTCAAAGAGGACATTAATACATTAGAAACTGTGCAAAAATAAAGGCTACTAAAAAAGCGGTTGCGTGCTCCGCACAGAATGAGGGATTTCTGAAATAGGGGCATCCGAAAGTTCCTTTTTCGATTTTCCTATTTTAAATACCCCTCCATTTTAGAAAAAAAACATTTTTTCAGAATGGGTGAGTATGCCGATCGCCATACTCACCTATTCTTTTTCGAAAATACCACCGCCGCTACCGCAGGACCCGGACCACGGGAAAGGTGTATAATCTCTCCAGGGTTAGGGGCAGGCTACGGGGAAGGGAGGGTTAGGGTCAGGCTGCAGGAGTTGGAGGGTTAGGGTCAGGCTCCTGGGAAAGTAGTATTAGGGTCAGGCTGCGGGGAAGAGAGGGTTAGGGTTAGGATAATGGAAGGGCAGGGTTAGGGTTAGAATTAGGGGAAGTATTGGGGTAGTTTTCTGACCTACCTTTCGGAGCACCATGTTCGGTGCTCCGTGGATCGATTTCTATGCCTCATTGAGGCACATGCAATCGAAATTCCAGCCAGTTCGAAACTGGCTGATAGGAAACAGGAAATAGGGCTGTTCTTTCCGAGGACCACACCCCTAAAAAAAGGCTACCAAAATGGCCTGTATCACAAACATACATGAGAAGACTACAGAAAATAAATATGTATACCTTGGAGCAGAGAAGGGAAGAGGGTTATGATAGAAGCTTTTAAATTTTTCAAGGGATTTAACCAGGTACAGGAATGTGGCATTGTTCACTGAAACAGAACGGTAGTAGGTAGGTATAGAGGAAATGTAAGGTGATACAGGCTAACACAGTAGAAAAACATAAGGATATCCTAAATCTTAAACAAAACTGAGGATCAAATAAGCCGTAGGGCTGTTATGGGATGAAAACATTTTTATAAAAATAAATGGGAAGATGGATGGACCCAGTTGCTCTTATCTGCATCAATTTCTATGTTTCCATGCTTTAGCAAAAGGATCTATGTATTATAGGTATAAATGCTGTATAACTTGGAAAACGCATGTATACTTGATGGCAACACAATAACATATATAACAATGAGTGTACTACAAGAATACTCTTTCTGTTATAGCTGCTTCTGATTGACTGTCACTGAAGAAAATTAATGAGACAAATGCTTTATTCTTTGAAAAATCAGTTTTTCTCATTTAAGAACAATTTTAAAATGTCATCTTGGCTTGTTAGCACCACAGTACATGCATGAACTCTCTGTCTATTTAATTCAGACATACAGATCATAGTTGTCGGAAGAATGGGAGGGTAACAAAGGAGTGATTCTCCCCCCTGCCCCTAGTGTGAAGAGGTGCTATCACAACCAACAGCATTTCAGTCATACAGACTCATCAGTAATCAGTTGGCCATTGATTCATTTTCAACTGCTGCCAAATAATAAATTGATCAGAACATCCTTAAAGGTGAAAAAGCTGAGAATACTGCTGATCCAGACTTGCATCTACACATATTTTCAGGTGTAAGTAAGCATAGAAAGCTGGATCCAGACCTCCGCATATGTCCTGGAAGTCCACACAGAATAAGGGAGTAAACTTACTTGTCACTCCGCTCCCTGTGCAGACTTTATCTCAGATACGCTGCCATAAAGCTGTCTTCAAGTCTCACATCCATATGTCGCTGATCCGTACTAAAGTCTGTAAGCCTGCCCCTACTGTAAAATTTAAATGGTACCCCCCCTGCCCACATTGCATAGTTTTGCTAAGAGGAGGGGAGGTCCTAATGGAATGACTTCCTATCATACAAAATTTCATCCCGTGCACTTGGGTCCAGATTTACTAAGCTGTGGGTTTTGAAAGATTGGAGATTTTGCCCATAGCAACCAATCAGACTCTAGCTGAGATTCTCTATAATGCAATAGTTAAATAAGATCTAGAATCTGATTGGTTGCTATATGGACCTTGGAGATCCCCATCATAACATTTGTCACATACATCCGCAGATAGGCTTAATTACACAAGAGGCTTAAGTAACCTAACGTATGGAATTCTGGATCCAGTCCGGCAATGGCTAGCACCGCACATATGCACTATGGGAGTGAGTACATAACTATTGCTATTGGAATGGGATGTTCCACTGTATTAAAAGTGGGTGGTTTAGTGCAGCCCTGTTTCTCTGCATTTCCTCCTAAAATTGTGCACCATCGCAGGGCTAGCGTAATAGGGATACATTTTAAACAATGAACAACCCTATGCTTAGTAAGACCTCAGTTTTATACATCTATTAATTAATAAATCTGTCTAATTTAAAAATGTTTTAAAACAGAATACACTTATATTGTAACACAGAATACACTATACTGACACTATACTGACAAGTGTTTTATTAATTGTATTTTTAGACTGAGTAACATTGTTGTGTTGCACATTTTGCTCAGACAACAAAAAAATATAGATTAAACAGCAAACGGCAGAGCGCCCAGGCATGCATACAGCAGACAAACCAATCACACAAATAAAGAGACAGACACCGATCTTGGGTTTAAACTAGGGAACATGGTATTACTTTAAATTGAATTATTGAATTGGATGATTAACCTAACTGGAATTGACTCAAAGCGAGTCATTATAAAGGCAGTTAGGTGGCCCAGCAGCGGTGGGGGTCCAGCAAAGTTCCACCTTAAAGAGGTCAACCACCTTGACCTCGGCGCAACTCCCCCTTGTCTGATCCTCCAGCAGGACACTCGGCCCGTTCCCAAAGAGGCTCGACCGTTTCAGATCTGATACCCCCATCCATTGGCTGTGTTGCTATCGGATCAGAACTACCTCCGTTCCCACAAACGACAACAACACCCCCAGCGCCAACCTTTGTTTGCTGAGACCTCCACCACAACCGCCCCACCATGCTCCGTCTGTAAAGAAAAAGTCAGATTTATCATATAAAACTTTAAGGGGGGAGGGAGGGTAAAAAGTTCTACAGCAAGTGCCCCACTCCCCCTTACCAACTCTAGTTATATAATCCCACCCCTTGTCTACAGCCCCAACTCCACCCCCCACCTACCCAAAAATAATTAAACCTTTTGTCCCCTGAATGCCAGCCTAGGACGCCTGCCTGCTGTTTAATGTCCTGCGGCCCTATGGGGTCCTTGGTTCTTTAATATTAATTTTTTTATTTTTTTTTGCTTTAAAACTAATTATTACATTTTATCTATGTTTAAATTATTGATTATAATTGACAACACACTGAAAGCGTGCTCATTTTTAGTAAATCAAGCCAGAGTTGCTATTTTTGGAAAACTGGACAGGGTGCCCACATCTTCAATAGTTTGTATGCACTTCTGCTCTAGAAAAACTATGAATCAGACCCATTATTTTCTAATATAGGGATGCAACTGATGCACCTTAGATTATAGAATATGTACATACACAATAGATTCGTCTAAGTAAATATTATATGTGTAAATATTATATTATACTATACCCTTAGGTAGTTGGGGAAGGGGGAACATTGTTATTTCTCTGTAGAATACAAAATTTCCTTATATTGCCATTTAAAATAAAATAAGTTGTTAACTGCACAGAAATTAATTTCAATGGTTAATATTGTTTGGATAGAAAACAGAGCAGAGTGGAGGAGTCTTTCCCTCCTTAAAAGGCTGTGAAAATGTTAGGATGCATCTGTGTGGTGACAATAGCAACTGCTGCCAGTTAGCTCAACCTCACAGGAAAACATCAGTGTATTAATTCAATTTATAGCTAGCTAACAAGAAGACATTACAACTTGTTTTCATCTAAGCCTATAAAGGGGCTGATCCAGGTTATGAGAGTATGGGCAAACCATCAGCATGGTGCAATGTGAGATAGACTATGCAAACATAAGTAGAGTTTAGAAGTAATGTTTCCAAGCTTAACTCTAAAGAATTAGACATAAAGGGGTCTATTTACAAACTTTGGACCTGATTCACACTTAAGAATCTTCTTAAAATAAGAACTTAAAGTCACTCCTGGGC
>WWET01000924.1:0-19707 GCA_011038615.1 Limnodynastes dumerilii
CGCTGCGACCCCTGTAGCTACGCCACTGCTTGCTGTCACTTTCTATCACTTGCTGTCACATTCTATCACTTGCTGTCACTTTCTATTGCCACCGACCTCCTCCGTCTCTCTCCGGCTCCCTCTCTCACACGCTGTCACTTTCTGTTGCCACCGATCACTGGCCTTTCTCTCTCTGGCTCTCTCTCTGCCTCACAGCTGCCTTGGCTCTCTCCAGCACTCTTTACAGCTCCTTCGATCTGACTGCAATTTTTACCAAATAGACGACACCTTTCCAAGAATCTTTATACTTTCACTTGACCCACTTTCTAAGCACCCCCGGCTTAAGTATTCACTCCAAAACAGCTTCACTCCTATGCCCCTTTCTCCTTCACTTCACTACAGCTTCTCCTCAGATCACCTCACACCAACTGTCCCTTCCAACTGAACTTTCTAGAAAAATCCCTCACGATTAACCGCATGCCACTACCAGCTGACTGCTGCCTAGGCAACAGTTCAAACAACCCAGCAAACAAAACCTCCCACAAGCCGTCCAATACCCTGCAACTTTATATGCACATCAATAGACATTTTGCAATTTCCTATACACATTAGTGGGCACCCTACTCAGGGGCACCACAGAACCCTTTTGTTAGGTCTCATATGGGGAGATAACAGGCTTGCAGAAGCTTTTTCAACATTCTCTTTAGGGTTTCATTAAATCTCTCCACTAGACCATCAGTCTAAGGGTAGTAAATGGAGGTAAAAATAACTTTCACAATTTTATAAATAGATCTATTGCTATTGTTTTAAATGGAATATCTAGACTACGCAATGAACTTTAAGTTTCATAATTAACTTTCACATTTTCTTTAGCTTTAACTAGAGTAGGGTATTTTACTTGCTCATCAGCTAATAGAGCCTTCCATATACCCAAGTCAAGAAAATTTACAATATTTTCCTTGATATCAAGAGAAAGGGACGGGCACCACTAAACACTGCACTACTACCCTAACTGTTGTATTTCCACAACCATGCTTGAAAACTATAATATATCAGGAGGTTTAGAGAACACACCCAGATGTGTCAGCACCTCTCTGAAGGCAATGTGGGAAGGTAACACTCCAGAGCAGCGCAGCAGTTCCCTGCGCATCGGCCAGATGGTAATGCAGGCCTGCGGGGCGCTGCTCATGTGAGGTCACCGATGATGTCACATAGGGGACAGAGCCCTACTGGTGTGTCCTGTGCCCCTGAAATTCTGCAGGCAGCCCTCTCTCTAGGTCCACAGTCTTGTTAAGCTTATTCATTGTCTTATTAACCTTTTTCCTCAAAACAGTCTTACCAGTTTTTGCTGAATCTCTCTGTTTTGAGCCTTTGGGCTGCTGTGGTATGCACATCATTTCCTCAGCTGCCACGTATCTTTCCACAAACTGCACCAGCTTTTCACTTGTTTCAAGGCTCCCATAACTCACCATTTGTACAGATCAGCAGGCAGACATCTCAGATACCTGTCTATTACCATTCTCTCCAGAACCTGTGGTCCAGTTATGGTCTCCAGCTGTAGCCACTTTATAGTGAGATGGATTACATTTTGCAACTGGGACCAAGAAGGCTTGTTTAAATGGTACTGCCAGCAATGTACTCATTGTGGGCCGTATTCACGGATGCGTGTATATAAAGTACGCAAATATACGCACGTACGTGGCAAGGCAACACCCATGACACTCCCCTCACACAGACTGGTTTTCAATGACTTACACATCCATAGGGCAACCTTAACTCTACGTGTGTAGTTAAGTTCGTATTTTGCTTCCGTGCATGACAAACCCCACCCATATTAGTCCATTTAAATGCCTCCCCCCACCCACTTTCACTAAACTACGCACATACTGAAGACAACTACGCCCCTCCACACATATGTCACTTAGTCCGATTTACAAATCCGTGCGTAATGGATGTCCATGCCTAAATCCTACGTAGATTGCGTTAAAAACACTTACTACGCATGCGCAGTTCAACCGTACCTAAAAAGTAGCAAAATTTTAAGTGTGAATCCGGTCCTGGGTCTGTATTTCCATTTTTAATTTATCATAGCCCATCAGCAGGAGTCTTGTCAAACAAGCTTTTTGGGGTTCTCCAGAAATGCACCAAAATTCCTGCCAACTGGGGGGGACTATCCCTCTTGCTCTGCCATCCTTTCAAACATCGTCAGATAGACAATAGATAATAGATAATGTCATCAGTGGTGGTACTTTAGAGGAAATAACTTTGGAAGTGGTGCTAGCCACAGGGTCTGTGAAGGTATTTTCTACCAAGTAGTCAGCTGCTTCACCTCCTTAGTAAGATTCCTGGGGCAATATTAAACTGCAGAAAAGGGAAAGTGGAGATGTTGCCCATAGCAACCAAACAGATTCTAACTCTCACTTTGGTGTTACATACTAAAAAATGCAACAGAAAAAGTATGCCCCGCACCAATATCAGCCAGCTACACACTGCTTTATAAATTCCTCCTATCTCAAGTATCCACTGTTTCCATGTGTGGAGGTTGGTGTTCCAAGGGAATTATCTTAATCAATTTGACACAAAACAAAAGAAGGAAGCCAGTCGTGTGCTTAAGTGGGCATTCCCAGTAGTGTGTGGATAACTACACACTATCTGCCTTTACATAACCCCAGGAACCTCTAAGCTGGCTTTTAGCAAAGTCAAACTGGCATAATATCAATAAACAAAAACAGAAGTGCTGTCTACCTTCATCATCATTATTGCAATTTTTAGTCTTAACCTATCAGCACCCTCCATGTCTACCTTGGCTTAATACTATTAATGGGGTAGATCCAGAACTACGTTTGCCGTACGTTTATTCGCGTGCGTAAATTCTTTCCACTCCCCTCGGGACACCCCTTGAACGTACGTATTTTGTCAAGATACGCTTTCCAAACCCTACCTTAACTTTTGCCAACGTAATCGCAGTCATATGCACACGTACGCATGGGCAACACGAATTTACGCAGCTAAGCACGCCATACTGTACACTTTAAATACAACCCCCGCCTACTTAACGTATTTCAGGCGTATTTTGGACTCACGTAAAATTGGCACGCCCACACGTAAGTATTTACGTGACACATACGTGAATGACCCATACGTTCACAATTACGCTACGCTATTGAGCATATTTTCTATGGTGCGCATGCGCAGTACTTACAAAAAGGCAATTTTACATCTCCGCCATGTGTTAATTCGCTCAGAAGCGTTGTTCTGGATCAGGCCCAATGTCTTTTATGTCATATATAGAATGTTTTTATATGTTTTTACATGTACTTTTGAGATTTTTGCACAATTTCAAGTTACATGATATAGATCCCTTATTTTCTACTGGGTTCCTTTGAGAGGTGGATACCAAACACTTAGCTGTTAAACATGGTTAAGCTTATTGGAACTGAATGACCGTAAGTTATGGTGAAGTTTTTTTTTGGGGGAAATGTCAATCTTACTTAGGAGGCGAGCCGCCAACTAATCTATTCACCACGTGCCACTTCCAACCAATGGACTTCATACAAGGACTCTTCCATCTACATAAAACTAAGAGGACTCCTATGCCGGGAGCAGACTTTGAGAAAGGGCTAAGCTCAGCCCGAAACGCGTCAGTCAGTCGAACAGGCACCCCCATCCAGACGTCATCACCAAGGACCTAGCAGCAGTTGTGTGTACCGCCGATGCCCAGACAGTTTTTCCATCACTGCTTTGGCAGTCTCTCCACTTGCAGGGAGTGTCATTTCTTCCTGGTATGGACTGATCATTTCACATATATTTTATGAACCCATGTTTTTCTACATTGTTTTAAGTCTGTTTTGGTATTTTTATTGAAACTATCGTTTTTTTGTTTCTATCCCCGAAGGAACACACAGGTCATTTTCACAACATCATCCACTGTCTGTGATTCTATAGTTCAACATTGTTTTTCTATATTGGGGCGTTTATATAGTATTGGCACTTCCCTCTGTGAATACCCCCAGCGCTTGTAGGATTGTCCACCATCATTATATTCTTATGCACCTTTTCTTAATGGGGATTTGAGATATCCCCAGGTGGACCTTCTCAGCGGCAGGGGTTTGCGCTATAGTTATCAGACTCCCTCCACATTGTTTAGATCTTTATGGTAAATGGCCTGTGTTTGCCAATCCTTCCATCTCCTGCTCTGTCGCTCCAGCTATAAGGAGTCACAATTTTAAGATATGATTAAACCTGCAACAACAAAAAAAATTATACGTTTTTTCAAGTATTCATGACCAGTAGGAAGTTCTTGCCACAGAGGAAAATTCCCTTTATTAACTGCAACCAGACTGAAATGAAAGTACCCCACCTCATAGTATATCCACTGAGAATAGAGGAAATCTGGACATTATGTCTCCTTATTTAACATCCATAGAAGAGCTTGACTGGTCATTTCTCTATCATATTGAAGCAAAACTTTTTTACGTGGTATTAAATTATTCTTTAGTTACCAGTTATCATCAATCCAAAGATATTTGCCTATCTGCTTGTTGTATCCAATTATGCTGGCTAGGTAATGAATGTCCAATATGTAATTTGAAAATGTTTATTTTATTTTTAATCTGAATTTAGGCTACACAATATATTCAAACAGAACCACAATCCCACTACAATAATATTTTCTAGGTTCATAATTGCAATGCAGCTACTGTACAAAAAATTATCTTGACAACTAATTATGTAGCATGATGGAAGAGTGTGCTCCAGTTACATGTATACATTAGTACTGTACACAACGCACATTTTCATGCTTTTGTTCTGCCTTAACAAGGGTAAAGGAGATCAAGTCTCAACCGTAAGAAATCTAAATCAATATGCACTGTAGGCAGGGCTGGCACATTGGGGAAATACCTAGTGTGCTCCAACTGTTAAAAGCCCTACCCACTTTTAATGGTGGCACAGACAGAGAGGAACGGTGCCCAGACACAGACTTAGAGGTCCGTCACTGTATGGTATACTGTAGGGTGACTCCTTTTCCCACACCACAGCACAATAGCCACAGTGAACACTGAAGCCAGGTAAGAGAGAACCACAAATTACTGTGAGTGCACAGCTGGGGGGAGGGACAGGCTGAACTGCGCCTAGGATGCCCAGAGACCTATCACTGGCACTGACTATAGCATTCATAGGCGTATCTATAATGGGTGCAGGGTGTTCAGTGCACATGGGCCCCTCAGAACAGGGGGCCCTGGGCATTCATTGTGCACCCAAGTCAACATATCAAGGTTGGCAGGGGAAGGGGGGCCCATTTGGCATCTATTTCTTCCCTCCAAGATCTCCAGGAGGAAAGAAATAGATGACGAATGAGCCCCACTTCCCCTGCGATGGAACTGTCCCGATTTGCGTGCTGAAAAAGGGGCTTAAATAGCCATTAGGCCCTGCCTCTTTTGAGATACACGAAGATGGACAGTCCTGTCTTGTACAAAGTCTGCACAAGGGTCCCCTCACTTCTTAAAACTCCCCTGGTAGGAATGTCTAAACGCTAGCGGTTTTACCTTAGATTTCATATTCATTATCCACCTGCAAAAAGTATTTGCAACTGATGTAAATTATTTGTTGCCATTGCAAAGTAAAATGTGGCAAATGACTATTGCTGGTTTCTTTGTTTAACTGATAATCTATATATTGCTAAGCATATTAAGAAAATAGGACTTACATGCATTTTCTCAACTTTATTTTAAAACAAATTGCATTCTTAATGGCAGACTGAGGTTCTTACCAAACATAAGCCACATCTGCATATCCTTTTTAAGCATTAAAATACCATTTAACTCCAACTGCTGCAATTACATATTCTGCTCATGTCATATTTCTATTTTACAACAGTAAATGTAAAGCAAAGTTTATCTCCTGCAATATTATTTCACGGGGACAGGTGCACAACTGCCTGAAATTCCTGTCTTCTATTTGTAAAATATAAACACAGACCCACCTGTGCATATGAGAGACGTCTACTAAATGAACTGCCTGAAACAGGTAGTTCTGGGTTGATTTGTGGCTTAGATATGAAAGAGAGGGACAAGGGACACATGCTCTGCCCAACACCAAGATAATGTATCTAGTTAAATCATTTATATTCTTCTTCTACGGCAGTTCGAAATTGTATTCGTTCTTTTGCATCTGTCAGTTAGGTATTCACCAGATGGCAAAAAGCACAGTTCCCCCTAATGTGCTTAAAAAATGTGCTGTATACATACACATGATCAAAACTGAATTTTTCCAAAGGGCAATTTTATTTTCTTACAGATCAGCCTAAATTCATGCAACAAGAAAATAATAAAACATAACTGTAGGCATGTTGATACTAGAGGGAGTTAATAGCTATGTAAATTGCAAGAGCTTTTTGACAAATAGATTTAAAATTTTATGGAAGTCACTCATTGATATGCATTTAAAACATGGGCTATTATAAAATGTTTATTTTACCGGCAGCAACTATTAGTAGTGCACTATATGTGTTAATACCCTTAACATTTGACTAGGTTTCAAAAAACTTAAGTTACTATTAGCAAAGGACAAATGACTTACATTGGGCATGTTACAGCGTTACATTCAACATTATGAGCAAAAATGCTGTAACCTATACCACATTTCCTATGATTTTAAATAATAACCATTACTTCTCTACTGCTTCAGGGAAATGGCATTTGTAAAACATGAAAATAAATACCCATGATTGGTGACCACAAAAAAAACTTTTATACTTGACATTGCATAAACTGGTTATTTTTTTTTTTATATTCAAGAACGCTTGCCATGGTAAGATTTAGATTAAATATATTTTTATTTAAACTAGCAGTGTAGGTATAAAAGGAATTTTTATCCTTTTAGAAATGTGTTTATTTCTAGCCAGAAGAATATATTTGTATGTACTTCATTAAAAATATTCATAAAGAATTTGTGTGTGTGTGTGTGGTCCCACTCACCAGACCCAAACTCCTCAGATGGAGCGGTTAGTTCAGATCCTCCAGTAGAATACATATGTCTGAAATGACTTTTTGGAGGAAGGGGGAATGTGGTAGAGAGTTAGTGAAGGTGAAAATGTCTTTAAAATGCCTAATATTAGAATTTAGTTGTTCATTTCTTTAGATCTTAATATGAGTATTGAGAAAAGGTCCTAGCACAGAAATTATCCATTGCATAAGGGAACTCTCTGCTTTTCAACCCTTTTATTTGATAATAATTGGCAATATTTTGTATATCATTTTGTTATCGTTTTATATATATATATATATATATATATATATGTGTGTGTCACAACTTGTTTTTGGGTAGGAGGTGTAAGAATTTAGCTATGCCCTTGGTGTCCTTTGTGCGACCCTCCATCTTGGTATGTAATTGGTATGATTTTGCCAGTGAAATAGGGGGTGTGGTCAACTCACTGGGGGCATGGTCAAACAACTAGCGGCGTAGTCAAACCATCTTGTCAGGAGTCCAAGTGCACCCAAACTAACCTCTTTCCATCCAATACCCAGTAAATCACACTGAGTATGCGAGCCATAGGGGATCTACAGACAAGCACAGTAGATTGTCCCTGCACCCACCCCTGTGTCAGAACTCTAAGAGTAAAGAGCCTGGGACCCAGCACCCGCCCCTTCCTTTCATCTAGGTATATTTCAGTCACTAGAGCCCCTCCTTATCATATAGAGCAGAAAACATATTTGTAACCACAATACAAAGGAAGCCCAGGCTTAAAAAAGTTAATACTTTCCATGCCGTTGCCAATTAAGTCCACATGCATTCTAACATGTCCGCATCACAGCTGCTGGTTGGAAGCCCATCAATATCAGGAAGTGATGGCCAAATGGCATCAGCAATCACGGCAACCCAAGAAAAGAGCTGGTACACAAGAGCCATGATGTCAGTGCCCACAGAAACCTTCACCCAGGCCTTTCAATACATACTCCATGTGTTGTCTCCAGGATTCTAATAGCCCCCTCATGTCTCCCCAGCTTCCAATAATTCCCCTCATTTCTCCCCAGCTTCCAAATAATCCCCTTCATGTCTCCCATCTTCCAATAACCCCCTCATGTTTCTTCAGCCTCCGGTGTAGGTCTGGATCAGGCCCATAAAGAGCAAAATACATATTTGTAACCACAATACAAAGAAAGCAGAGGCTTAAAGTTAATACTTACCATGCCGCTGCCAATCAAGTCTGCATACGAACATGTCTGCATCACAGCTGCCGGTCGGAAGCCCATCGATATCCCGAAGTGACGGCCAAACGGCATCAGCAATCATGTCAGCCCAAGAAAACAGCTGGTACACAAGAACCATGCTGTCAGTGTCCATAGAAATCACCACCAAGGCCATGTGTTGTCTCTAGGTTTCTAAGGACCCCTTCATGTCTCCCCAGCTTCCGATAATCCCCCTCATGTCTTACCAGCTTCCAATAAGCCCCATCATGTCTCACCAGCTTCCAATAATCCCCCTCATGTCTCCCCAGCTTCCGATAATCCCCCTCATGTCTCCCCATCTTTCAATAACCTCTCATGTCTCCCCAGCCTCCCAATAATCCCCCTCTTATCTCTTCAACATGCCAATAATCCCCCTCATGTCTCCCCAGCTTCCAATAATCCCCCTCATGACTCCCCCTCATATCTCCCAATAATTCCTGTCATGATGACTCCCTCTCATGTCTCCCTTAAAATCCCCATCAAGGTTTCCCCTCATGTCTCCCAATAAATCCCCCTCATGTCTCCTAGTAATCCCCCTCATGACTCCCCCTCATGTCTCCCAATAACCCCATCATGATGACTCCCTCTAATGTCTCCCCTAAAATTCCCCTCATGTCTCTCCCTCATGTCTCCCAATAATACCCTTCATGATGACTCCCCCTCATGTCTCCCAATAATCCCCCTCATGTCTCCTAATAATTCCCCTCATGACTCCCCCTCATGTTTCCCAATAATTCCTCTCATGTCTCCCCTTCATGTCTCCTAATAATCCCTTTCATGGTGACTCCCTCTCATGTCTCCCTTAAAATCCCCCTCATGACTTCCCCTCATTTCTACTAATAATCCCCCTCATGTCTCTCAAAAATCCCCTCATGACTCCCCCTCAAGTCTCCTAATAATCCCCCTCATGTCTCCTAATAATTCCCCTCATGACTCCCCCTCATGTTTCCCAATAATTCCTTTCATGTCTCCTCTTCATGTCTCCTAATAATCCCCTTCATGATGACTCCCTCTCATGTCTCCCTTAAAATCCCCCTCATGACTTCCCCTCATTTCTACTAATAATCCCCCTCATGTCTCTCAAAAATCCCCCTCATGACTCCCCCTCATGTCTCCCAAAAATCCCCCTTATGACTCCCCTCATGTCTCCCAATAATCCCCCGCATATCTCTCAATAATCCCCTTCATGTCCCAATAATTCCCCTTATGACTCCCCTCATGTCTCCGAATAACCCCCCTCATGTCTCCCAATAGTCCTCCTCATGATGGCTGCCCCTTATGACTCCCCTTATGACAGCACAGGTGGGTAGCTAAGAGTGAATATTGTAGGACTCATGCCCTGATGGCACCGATGGCGCCCACATTAGATGGGAATCATTGGCGTCCAGGGCACGAGCCCTACAAAACCCACGTTAGTTATGCCTCTGCTTGCGATATATATAAGGATATCCTAAATCTAAAACTAAATTGAGGATTAAATAGGATCTAGGGTCAGTATAGTTTTACATAAACAACTGGGCAGACTGGATGGGCCATGTGACTCTTATCTGCCATCACTTTCTATGTTTCTGTCAGGTTTCAGGTTCTCTGCTCAGGTCCATGAAAGCTCTGTAAATTAGTGCAGTTGGGAAATTATGTGCACGATTAAGTCAGAATGATAGGGACATAATTCATCTATGTATACATCCCTGTTATGCCAAATTCTGCTAGATCTTGGCAGTGCTGGAATGGATTAGGGGCAGTGATTTTTTTTTCTGATTTGTGCTTTATAAATGCTGGGTGGGATGATTATGCAATTTATATGAAGGATTGTGAATTTGCCTGCTATCAATTATACAAACACTTGCAATATTGACCAAAGCCAGGCTTTTATTGCGCAGTTAACTTAACATATGGAGACATGCAATCTATTTAATCCCAGCAACACTTACTATATAAGGAAACCTATATTTTGGTATTTGCTCTGTATTTTTGCATAATCAGAAACCATTTCTTCTTCCAACTACCCTGACAAAGTGGAAAGTTGAGTATATGAAGTTTTTTTTTAGCTTTGATGATCAGATCTATGCTGCCACTGCAATACAATTTCAATGGGCCCACCTTACAAACCTTTGTTAATATATGTGTAGAGCAAAAATTACATTACATTATGTGGTCCCTTCGTAGACAATCAAAATTCAATGAGCTTGGAGTTGCAGCAATGAATATGTAATTCCTCTCTATAATGTGTTTTCTTACCCGCCCCAGGAATCAACATGAAGCCTTCTTTATATTATCTGCCACTATTTTTACTGCACCTGTAAATATCAATGAGCAGATTCTACTTTAGTTCATATTACATTGTACTCTCTGCTTGGTATTACAGTCAGTAAAAGATGGCAGAAATGTGTAGGTGGTTTGATGTTTGTAGTACAGAAACATGGCAGAGTACAGTGCACACAGCAGAAACAGTCAGATTTGGATTGTGAGATAAAGATATGGTTCATTTTCTAATACTAAACAAATATGGAGCATTTGGTGAGTGAGAAATAAGTAAGATAAAATATCAGATAGAGAACCATTTAGTATATTTAAGAACCACGATGAAACAAGATGTTGCATTTATACGTTGGGAACATTTTTGTATCCAAAGAGTCTTAAAAATATAAAAGTATGGCGGTTGTCATTTTGCTATGGGCACATTGAATGTACTTGTTATTGTCTGGTCTAGAATACTCTCTGAACACTCATTAGAGAGCCTATTTTTATGTGTAGTGCACTTTTATATATATTTGCTGTAATGAATGTCAGTTTGCATGCAAACAAGATACAAAGCTATGCATTATAGGCTTTTCTGTGTCATTTTGGCATGTATGTTAAAATACATTTTGTGCATAAACAATGATGTAATATGCTTATCACTGATAAATGGTGAACCAGGCATGCTTGCTCTATAATAGCAAAATACATATTCAACACGGTTTTGGGTCCATAGTTGCGGGGAAAGTTTACAATAGATTATAACCTGTATTACTGGCAAACTTGTCAAATAAATAAATAGCTCACATAGTCTTCTCTTTTTTTTTTGCTCCCTTCTGACAGGTCAAATCAGAAGATCTAATTAAATAAAATGTTAAAAAAATCAAGGAAAAACCCATTTAGTACGATGTATAGATGAATATATTCATTTTTTTTCTATACTGAGAGTCAGAGAGGACAGGTGAGCATGAATCACTAATCTAACGGTCCATTGCCTTAATGCATACACTTTATTTCCGGTGATGCATTCCTTGCATTTACATCTTGGTAACCACAGGTGAGATTACTCTGTGCCACAACAAAACACATTAGTCTACAGGAGAATGTCCTTGGAAGATTCAGAAGTGGTTAGACTGTAAGAAATGACCATAGCATGATGTATTGAACAAACTACAGTCTTGTATATTATTATAATTATTTTAATAATAGCTGAGGCAGGGATGTCCCTGCTGTATTTCTATATGTAAGCATTCAAGAGTCAAAAATCATATATGAATACCAACTCTGTATAGAAAATATACTATATACTAAATATACTTTATCCATCAAATCTGGAAAGTAACATAACTAGGAACAAGAGAATGTGCATCCTAATATATTATACAATACATTGCACAAACATATGTCATGCTGTAACTGTGCAATAGCACGCTCATGGTTTAAGAAATATATGATTACTTTTGTATTATAAAGTTATATTACATAGGTTTTAAACATTTCAAAAGGACCTGGGCTAATATTAAAGGGTTGCCTGATTAGAATAGTGATTTTTTTCACTCAATTTATTTAAGAGATAAGAAATCTGTATTTGAAGTGTAGATATTTGTAGTGATTAATTTACACTTCTTTTAATTTGGAGTAAAAACCATATGATGATAATAAGCATCTGTCAAGTGATATAGGTTTAAAGCTGAAATATAGGGTTTAAATGTCTCTGCTTAAGAAACTGCTGCTATATAACATTTTGTTGTCCAAAAATAATATATTTATGTCTAAGAAAACTGTACAGCAATTGTTATACAATGAATGAGTTTGGGATTTTGCAATACAAAATAGCCATCAGAGAATAGATGTATATATTGGTGGCCAACATTTGTTCTGTCCCATGCTTCTATAACTGTGGACAAACTCCCTTGCCCCTTTAGTAGCCTTTTATGGGGGCATTTGGAACCATATTATTAATAGGGTGCCATATTCTCCATAGTAAGTTTTAATAGGAGCACACACTGAAGCATTCTAAGCAATACTATAGGGGCATATAAAATTCTAATATTAAAAGGGCTTCATATGCTCTATATTAGGGCTCAATATGCTTCCCCCCATATGTTTCCTAATCCCACTTTCCCCTTCTTGTCTGTCAAGCCCCCACTCCCTTTCTAACTTTTTAACATCCTCTTGCATATCTACTGCCCTGTTTGTATCTCTCTGCAACTCCTTGCATCTCATCAATCCCTCTTCCATTTTTCCATCCCCTTGCATCTCTCCAACCCCATGTTATATTGCTTAAATATGGACAATAACAAGATGGCATATTAACACACTTAACACTGTTATATAGAAGAAAGGTTTAGTACAAAAAGTGGGTGCACAATAGTGATAATAATGGTTGCAGCCTCTCAGGGTAATATAGTACATTCCACACAGTACTTAGATAAACAGATAAATAATTCTCATATATATCTATAAAAGCATATAAAATATATATGAAAGTATATCCTCCAGTGGGTGCAAGAGAGTATAAAAATGTGACAAAATATATAAAAAATATATAAAGATTCAAAAAAATAATAAATCAAAATGTAACCAGTGAACCAACTAACTACCTTAAATGGAGAAACGGAGAAAAAATGCAATCTGTGCTTCTTTAAACTGGACTAACTGTTAGTGTCCCGAAAAAATAGTTTGTAGAATGGTGTAGATGATAGTGATTTTAGTGAGGACTTGAAGTCCGCTTACAGTTCCGTAGGCAGTCCTTGTAGTGTTGTCTGTGCGCAGTTAAGACTGGTGATGGTGCTCCTTAGGACCCTGCAGATACGACTCCGGCAACATGCTCTGTTTTCTTTCACCCGATGGTAAAAAAAAGTAAATATCAAGAGTATCAATATTCTTTCTGTTATACGGAAACAGTGCTTCTTTCACAAGTAGAGAAACATGGGATTTGGGGGAGTCAGGANCTTTCCCGGACCGATCATGTATCACTAATGTCCACGTAATCAAGGTATAAGTACGCTCGGTATCCTCCGTGTATATATAGACAAAAGGAAAGCTCAAAATGTGTAAAAATGTAACAACGTTTATTAGAATTCAAAAACAGACTAAGATTTAAGAAATAAGTACACTAGTTTAAAACAGAAAAAATGTATCAACCAATAAACAAATAAGTAAATAAATAAATAAATAAATAAACCCCCTAGGGGGAGCCCCATACTGAACTGCCAGAGATGACTGCAGAGATGTTCAACATTAAAGATATATAAATATAAAACTAAACATAATACATGCAAAAATGTGTGAAAATGATATAAAATTAGAGCGCATTGTACAGAAAGGCTACAAGTTACAGATAAAGAACTGGATCCAGACCAAGAATAACAGTTGTCTTACGACCGTTGAGCATTCTAATGTGTACAGCAATATCTGGTGGCTGGAACGAGATGTATGTATGTGGAAGGGCCATACGTGCGAGTGGAGTCCAGGTGGCATGTACTCCTCTCGCACATACGGAATATAGAATCGCAAATTATATATACGTGACCCTCTGATGCAGAGACTAACGTACGTAATTCATTTTTAATTGTGGGTATGTATGGTCTGTAGGTACGTAAATCAGCTGGTTTTCTTAACTCTCGATCCAGCCCACGATGCTTGTGTTAAGTATAGTTAAGCTCTGTAATGTAATTACTAGTCCACAATATGAATAGTTTTAAATCATTTACTGGAATTCTTAAACACCAGATCTCATGAGACCCCTTCTGTAGAGAGGATTCACAGCCTCTGCCTAGTAGTGATTGTTTTCTCTAACTAGTTACAAGAGTTAAAGAGTTCAACAGAGCCACCTGGTGGTTTATAGAAATTATTACTGTGTTTTACACTAAACATCAAAGGACACAATATGCAATAATTGATGTGAACACCCGAAAAATCTAACCACCATTAGGCAAATCCTATTAGAATGGACCCAGGATGGAAGGGAGATAGCTTGGATTTTTGGGTAGTGATCACTATGCAAAGTCCTTACTATCAGAGAGTTATTTCAGTTTCTGCGGACATCACAGTCTATAGCCTTCCAAAGAGTATCAGTTGAACATGAAAGAAAGTCAGATTGACAGTCATGATGGGAAGGAATTGTTTAACGCAATGGTGGTTAAGTTGTGGAATTTTGAGCCATGCAAGAAACATTTATGCGAAATTTCAAACTGGCTTTATAATACATTTCTTATAAAACATCCTAAATGTTTCTGTATTTTCTGGAGAATCATTTTAATCTTGTTATTTTCTATGGGACCAACTGTGACATTTGGAGCTTTATTTGTTTGTCATTTTTTTTATTAGAATCACAAATAATATACAGTCAATTCATATCATGGTATCACAACTTCTCAATGTACATCAATTGACAGAAATAGTAATAGAGTGCTATAGTCAGTCAAAAACAAACAAATCTAAGCGTTCTGCAGTGATATGAAAGAAAATATATTGAAATGTGATTCCGGTTTTAGTTTTACTAACTTTTTTTGCAAAGGGAGTAAAGCAAAAGGGTTAGGGTTGCCTAGGGGAGGAATTCAGAAAGGATTGTTCTATTTAGGTGAAAAGCAGAAGAAGGTCTCCTGTGTCACTGGTAGGTCATTGGGATGTCAGGCTTATATATTAGTAATAGGTGTGTTTCTACAAAACTGGTGTAGTCCTGATATTTGTTTGTGGTTTGGAACTCCAGCCAGTATAACCAGGTGTAACTAAAATGCATGCATTCCAGCCCCGGATAAGAAGTGAGGTCATCCATGTCCATATAGAAATTTACCCTGGAGAGCCATTCCTGTATAGTGGTATGTAGTGGGCCACCCGGGCCTTGGTTACAGTGCTAGCATTGGTTGGGGTATGTTGGGATCATTCAGTGCAGAATATCAGGGTATCTCTACCTCTGGATAGAAGTTTATAGAGAATCTCTACCACCAAAATACTGATGGAGCTAAGTGTAATACACTGAGAAATGTTATTCCAAGTGTCCTCTTCAATAGTCTTCCCCAAGTCTCTTTCCCAGGCTTCAGTATAACTAGGCAAATGTGGATTTAAGTCATCTAAGATCAAGCCATATAGAGTCGAAATTGTATGTACTGTGCAGAGGCCCTCAAAGGAGTCTCTGTCCTCTGTTTATTTACTATACCCTTTGACATAAGGAAGTGGCAAAGTTGAATATAGTATTATTGTCTCAGAAGTAAACCCCTCTCTAAACATAAGCAAAACGCCCCGGGAGTGAGTCCAGGTGGGAAATCTTTGTTGCCATGGAAGTATGTAAGTGGCGACAATTTTGTGGAAATATTGCTATCGAGTCAGGACTTCTTCCAGCATAAGAGAGTAGGAGTAATAGTGTGGTGCAGGATCAAAGATGATTGTGACACCCATGGCAAAAGGGCAATCGGAAAACCGACATAGGATTTCTCAATTTGGATCCCTTGTTTGGATTCAATTCCCCATATCCATTCTAAAAGTCTGTTTAATAGTGTGGCTTTATAGTAACCAGGAAAGTGTGGCAATTGAAGTCCAACCTTTTTTTCGCCGTACTAAAACATCTAGTTTCAATAAAGCGCATTCCAGCCAAAGCTGCGCACTATATTCTGAAGATCGGGAGGATAAATATAGGTAGGGCCTGCATAGTATATAGGACTTTAGGAAGTGTATCCATTTTTAGCACATTTACCCTACCGATCCAAGAGAGGTGGAATTAGGAACAGTTGCGGAGTTCCATCTTAAGTTTAGCCAATAGGGGAGTAAAGTTGGTATAAAAAATAAGGGATTTGTCCCTAGTTATAGTTATCCCTAGATTCTTAAGATGTGATGGGTGCCAGGAGAAGGGAAGTGAGTCTTTCAGATTCTCCGCCACAGCAAGAGAGGTATTGATATTAAGTGTGGTTGATTTGAGAAATTAATTTTAAAGTTAGAGAGTGCTCCCTATCATTGAGAGTCACTAGGATATCGCCTGGGAACATTGCCAATTTGTGTTCAGTAGGGCCCACTCTGATAAAAGAGATATCTGAAGAGACTCTGATCGCATGGGCAAGCACCTCAACATACCGAACAAAGATTTTTGGGGATAGTGGACAACCTTGTCTGGTGCCACTAGAAATAGAGACTGGGTTTATCCTAACTGTAGCTAACAGGTGGCAATATAATGCTAATATCCTCTGGAGACATATAGGGCCCATATCCAAGTTAGAATGCCTGTCATGAAATTCCAATCCACTTTGTCGAAGGCCTTTTCGAAGGATAGTGAGGGTGCCCGTCCGATCTTGAGGAATGAAGTCTAACACCTTGATAGTGTTGTCCCTCGCTTCTCTCCCCTCAACAAAGGCACAACTTGATTGGAGGGCTTTATTTGTTATAATCAGAGAAGGTTCTTTCAGAGCCATAATTAGTGGATTGTGATAGGGATGGTCATCCAGGACGCAAAGCTGAAATGAGGCACTTGTAATTTTTAAAGTTATACTAGTTACTAATTTTCCCTTTTTGTCCCTCTAACTAAAATTTTCATCTCTGGGTTCTCTTTTTCCTGAAACTGAAGTATCCTAGCATATTATTATTATTATTATTATTATTATAATTATATATTTATAAGGTGCAACAAAGGGTCAACACAGAATGGAAGTTGCTCAATCAATTTATAGGTAAATGGGAACAGGTGCATGAAAGGCAGGGGGTTAGTCTGCTAGCCACAGAAACAAAGGGAAAAAAAGCCCCAGCACACTGCCATAAACCAGCAACAAACTCTACTGTTCTATCTGTAAAATAAAACACAGAAATGTTCGTTACACATATTTGCACAAATACGCGATAGGCCACCAACCACCGTCAAGGCCTTTCTGTATATGGTGGTCCTAACTCTAACAATGAGAGTCCCAATGTTGGGTCACATATATATGTTTATTAATTGAGAGCCAACTTACCTAGGAGACATCCCTTAAAGTCTTCAAAATGGCCACTGTGGAGCAGCTCCCCCTCACAGCTGCTGCTCCCAGACATGCCCACAGACAGAATAAACACAGAATGGAAGTTGCTCAATCAATATATAGGTAAATGGGAACATGTGCATGAAAGGCAGGGGTTAATCTGCTAGCCACAGAAACAAAGGGAAAAAAAGACAACAACAAAGGGTCTGCTGTGCCGTACAGGTAACAGACTAATGATAAGAATGAGGAAACAATACAAATCTGAGAGACAGACTGGGATTTAAAGATAAGGCAGGAGCAATGGTAAGACTAAAGGATGAATGGCTCTGCTTATGAGAGCTTACAAATTAAGTGGGTGGTGGCAGACAAGTAAGAGACAGAGGGCCTGATCCAGACTAACGCTTGCCAGCGTTAAAACGTTGGGTGCAAGCGTAAGATCGGCTGCAAAGTCGATCAGCGCATGCACCGGGCAGATGTTGCCCGGCGTAACTACAGCAACGCCCGATCAACGTCCGTAGCAGCAGCATAGTAACACTGGAGGGGGGCGTCTCCCAGCGTTACTACGCTGCAGTTAGTGCAGGTAGGCGGGAGAGGGAGGATAATGAGGCTGGGAGTGTGGTGTTTGTGTTGCAACGCCGCCGTTCCAGCATATTAACATTCGCTTATGCCGGCTGAAGTTAGGGTAGCCTTCAGCCGGTGTAAGCTAGTGTTAATATGGCAGGACAAGAGGGCGTGTCGGGGTGTGCTGCGATGTTATGCTGAGTGTTAGACCGCTCCGTGTAACATCGTAGGTCTGGATCAGGCCCAGAGAGCGGATATGAAAGTAAACCAATGAAAGAAAAAATAAGGGGGTGACTTCAGGGGGTAAAACATGAGAGTGGGAAGCCTGAGAGGAGGTGGTCATAGTAGTCAATGCGGGAAATGATTAGTGAGTGTACGGGGGTTTTGGCAGTGTCAGATGTCAGGAAGGGAAGGGAAGATGATTGTGAGAGGGATTTAATGTGGTAGGTGAAAGAGAGAGAGGAGCCCAGGCAGCTGACTTGTGTAACAGAGGAAACTGTGTTACCATTACTGTTGAAACTAGTGGAGGGGAGGTGATATGTAAGGGGGGAATGTTATTAGTTCTGACTTTGCCATGTTGAGTTTTTTTTTAAAGTTGGCCATCCAAAGGCGATAGAGAGTCAGGAGGACAAATTAGAGTAAAGGGAGGTGGCATATTTAGTAAGCGTCATTTCAGAATGCAGATCACCAATGGCAAATGTGCTTACCTGCTGTCCATGGCAATCCTGAGCGCTTTTCTCCCCTTGTAATAGGTGCAGCCAGATCTTCTGCTTTTATGGGCATGTGCAGAACAAAAGACACCAGGGGGCTGATCCATAGTTTAAGAGAAAGGGCAAATTACGTTAAAGTGTACAGCTCAGCTAAACCATTTTGCAAGGGAAGATAAGAGCTCCGGTGAATAAGAAAACACCATAGATCAAAAAATGAATAGTAGAATTGTGCAGCATATGTCAGGATTGCTGAGAAGCTTGATGATCCTGACTATATGTCACTGGAGAGACCGGAGAGGGGAGAGGGGTGTGGAGAGACCCCCTTATACCCTCCATATTAAATCATTTTAACACCCTCTCCAATCTTCTCCTCTATTATTACTTTAACTTGATTGGTTGCTATAGACAACATCTCCACTTTTCCAAACCCACAGCTTAGTAAATCTGGCCCTAGATCTTGAAGCAGTGTGCATGGGTGGGCGCACCAATGCCTGCCTGTACCATACTGCCCCCTTGCACTGGTGCACATACTTATGGGAAATAAGCCTTTGCACATGTCTTTCTTTGTGGTGTAAATATAGGCCATTTGTTATAGGGCATACATACTTTTTCAGATGTGTCTACCTTACAACCATACATATATAACACCAAAATAATCAGGATTTGTATAATAGAACTCCTCTACACATTTTACTGCATGATACTGCAGTCATTGGATTTCCTAGATCGGTTGGTACAATGAGAATTTTGAACAAGGTGTTTACATTTCTGGAGACAGATTTGCATTTTCATTCTAATCCTGATAATGAGTGAATACACAAGGCCCGATTCAATTAGGAAAAAATCCTTCGCCGGCGTATTTTTAATGCATTTTTTATTTATTTACCAGCGTTATTTTTTTTTGCAATTCAATTCTTTTATTGCGTTAAAAATACGCCGGTTTTTTTAACGATAAAAATCCGCACCTATGAGAGGTGCGGATTTTTAACGCTGCCCTATGTTGTGCCCCAACAGGGCATGCTGATGCCTTGTAGAACTATAAGCATCAGC
>WWET01000924.1:19939-47355 GCA_011038615.1 Limnodynastes dumerilii
ACAAGCATCAGCATGCCCATGGATGGCAGGGCATTAGGCACCATGCCCTGCCATCCAGGGACCGCTGAGCAGCTGCTAGGGGAAAAAAAAAATCTCCCTGTTAAGAGCCGGGCGCTACTGAGGCTATTACCCAGTGCCTGAAGTATGGTGAGAACGTGATTTCAGGCACTGGGTAATAGTCTCTCACTAGCGCTCACTTGCGGCGTTAACAGAGAGATTTTTTTTTTCTCTGGTTATTTTTTTACCGCTGCCTGCTGTTTTAGCGCAGCGGTAAAAAAATAATTGAATGGGCGAATTTTTATCGCTCAATTGCCGGCGAAGGCGTCGTATTTTTACAGACGCAAACTTTTTGAAAACTTCGCCGGCAATTGAATCGGGCCCTCAGTTTTCATATTACACCCATACACCAACTCACCGTATCTGATGATGCAATAAAATTGACCATTAACAGGTTAAACAAAAGTTTAAATTTCAGCAAATATTTAGCTTTCCACAGTATGCATTACTTGCTATTTTGCAGAGAAGTATTTTTCATGATGTATTAAAGTTCACTTTATGAGGAATTACTGGGTAAGTTGAATGAATTGACATTTAAACCTGTGATCCACAAAGTCACTGATTCTTCCTATATATAAAGTGCATAGTTGGCAAGTGCATGCGATGGAAGAATTAACATTTCATTATTAAATGTGTATGGCTAGATCTATGTGAGTTACAATAATTGGTGTGGTGGTTTTTTAGGGGATAATGAAAGATTTACAAATTATTCCTAGAATGTAGGGATACATTTTATATTTTTAATTGCACCATGAGGTTTTACAAGAAATGGGACCTAATTACCTGGCAGCAGTTTTAAGAAGAATGACAATAAAAAATCCATGGAAAAATACCATCTCTCTGTCATACTATTCAGTTTTGAACCATGGAGAGTAATTTCCACGATAGACTAACAAGGTGTCTCAGTAAAAAGTCTTCCTTATACAATTTAGCAGTATGTGTACTACACTGCCAGATGGATCATTTCTACATAAGATGACCCAGGCAACATCTATGGCCTATGGAACCAGTCTTTATAGTATGACCACTAAAGAGTGGCAAATTTACAATTATATACATTATGGGCCTGATCCAGAGCTACGAAATTGGCCGATTTCGTGCGAGCGTACGACCGTTTTTTGCGTATTTTCGTACGAAAATTCGCACTGCGCATGCCCAGTATGACAGCTTCCGGTCGGCTGGACGACATGAGCGTATAGCGGTCATATGGTGTGCGTATTTTTCGCTCGAGGGGTGTGCGTTCAGTACGACGGTCGCCTGGGCGCTCGTTTTACTACACGGAGGCGGGGATAGCCATTTAAATTGTACAGTATGGGCGTGCTAAGCCCGTACGCTTTGCGTATTATGTGCGAAAATTCGTACGGCCGACGGTAGTACCCAGTGTAGGGTATAGCCGCCGTAAGCAGGTACTTTACTATGGGAGTGTTAGGGGCGTGCATGTTTATTCGCACGGTCGAACGTACGCATTCGCCCGCCGTGCGAAATTTCGTAGCTCTGGATCAGGCCCTATGTTACCATGCCAAGGGGTACACTTGTTGTCTCATACAGAAATAAAATGTTAATTGCAGGGGTAAGAAGCAAATTATTATAAATATATCCATATCAATATTGCTTGATCAGTATTTTCTTTTTTTGCATAAACAATTTTTTTTGGTTTCTTCCATATTTTTGACATACATACATAGGACAATAATAAAGGTTTGCATAGCGTTCACAGATACAGGCTAAATTACAAAATATAGATGATACAAATAACATTTGATTTTGAGCAAATACCAACTCTACAAATAATGTAATTGGTAGAAATACTTTACACAGGTAAGTAATATTGTTATGCATTAGGATAAAATAATATCTAAAGATGGGCTTAAGTATCACATTTACAAAAGTTATAACCTGCTATTCATACACATAATAACAGCAGTAACCCTAAGAACAAAGGTAATGAAGAAAAAGAGCGATAAAAAACATGTAAAAAAAACTATGAAAATGAAGAAAACAGGAAATTATAGCAATTGTACTCCACTGTAATATCATATTTTCTACATAACTCCACAGTTCTAATTAAGAACCAGTTTGTAGATTCAAAGAGTTTCATAATATGGGTACTTTAATCTATACTTAAATGCTCTATATAGTTACCCCATTTTTCTTTGAATTTGGAAACTCCTGCTTCCATATCTGAGAGAATAGCTCGTCTTTCTAGATATATCAGTTCTAATAACATATCTTTGACAATACTTAGAAAGGAGACGACTTTGCCCAATTTTTCAAGATTGCCCTTTTAACAACTGTTACAATCACTAATAATAAAAGTATTGCTGTCTTAATCTCAGAATATGGGGCTCCATTTACTATATCGTTGCAAGCAAGCGTACATTTCCAAATGCACGCTCGCTGCAATTCTCAGCGAGCATTGGGGTCCATTTCGACGAACTAATTATTTCTTACCTGTCCGATGAGGTCCCACGATGATCCACATGACTTTCGCGGGCATTGAGTAAAGAAGAAGTGCCCACGCGTGTGCAGTAGCTGCCTTTTGGGACTTAAAAACTTTTATGTCCCAAAAGGCAAGCAACACTGCGCATGCGTAGGACTCCGAGGCAGAAGCGACGTAGGACTCTGAGGCAGAAGCGACGCTGGGACAGGTAAGTAAACTGTTTATTTTGTATTGTTCTTTTTTTTATTATTTGAAAGTATTTTTTATTAATAATTTACTAATTAATGTATATAAAAAAAATGTTTTAGATTTTGAAAAAAAAAGTTTGTACATTTTTATTTGTGTTTTGTATTACAGCGGTCTCCCGATATATACCGCCTTTTCTTTCCCCTAATAACAGCTATTAGGGGGAGGAAAAGGGGAATATATGGGGGGGACCGCTGTAATACCTAGGCTAACGCCATCTTCAGATGGCGTTATTTAACTTGTCGGCGCGGATTGTCAAAATCCACGCCAACACTTTGTAATTACAACGATCAGCCGGCCTGCATTCATTAGAGTGGGCCATCGTGACTGCAGAAGCTGATGATCGCCATGGTTTCCAATGGTCAAGAAATTTTGCATACTTGGTTCAAAAGCAGGAGTTCCCCATAAATTGTTATATCTAGATAAGGAGCTATCACTTTTCAAGGTGTTAAGAACAGCTCCCCATGCTTTGTATGTAGCCCTGAATAATACGTTGTGCATGACCACCTCACAGATAGTTTTTTTTGGTAATTCAAGGAGAGCTCCAAGAGCATAAGGATGAACTAATGATTGCTCTAAGTCTAGGTTTGTATATATTTTCTTTCCATTTTAAATGATTGTAAATCAGAAAATCCCATCCCCCCATCCTTTCTGCATGTTACAAGTAACACAACCAAGGCCCAGAGTCTAACTAGAGCTCGGTCTTCACTAGAGCCCCTGATGATGGGGATAGTCTGTTTTCTTGGGTCGTGGTGTTTTTTCAATAGCAGCATAATGACCCACCAACTGGGAATGTTTTTATGATTTTTAAAGAAAACAAGATAAAAAAAATAAAATAAAATGCAGGATGCAGGTAGGTCAGGCAGACTGCAGGCAGGATGCAGGTAGGTCAGGCAGACTGCAGGCAGGATGCAGGTAGGTCAGGCAGACTGCAGGCAGGATGCAGGTAGGTCAGGCAGACTGCAGGCAGGATGCAGGTAGGTCAGGCAGACTGCAGGCAGGATGCAGGTAAGTCAGGCAGACTGCAGGCAAGATGCAGGTAAGTTAGACAGACTGTAGATTCAGGCTGGTACACTGCGAGGCAAGCAGGAAGGAGATATCCAGCAGATTAGGCAGGGTAACAGGAACCAGGCTCCAACGTGGAAGACAACGAAGTTCTGGCAACGAACCTACAGCTGGCAGGGGTTTAAATAGCCCGCCCCTGCAGCTGATTGGTTCCTTAGTCACATGCTTCCCCGGCCTGCTTCAGGATTGGCCGCGGGGAGTCATGTGATACTTTTCAAGATGGCGGCGCCCAGTGATCCACGAGGACGCCGGAGAGAGCCGAGGGTCCCGCCGCTGGAACTGCCCGACGGTCCGAAGTCCTCTGACCAGGTAAGAAACGCGGCGTTTGCCGCGCTGTGTGACAATACCGAAGGAGAGAATTGTTCCGTTTTTCAGCGACAGCTGAGACTAAAGGACTTTTCCTTACACCACCCCAAACCGATTTCAACACCTTCTCCATTCAGGACTACATCCACCTTCGATCCTCAGGTCCACAATGCCTCCATCGACACTTTTATTAGACTTGTCAAACGGGACATTCTCAGCACATGGAAAAGTGGCTATGTCCACTACTCCAACCTGTCCAAGGAGGATAAAACAGCGATAAAGTCTCTCCAGAGCAATGAGGATCTAGTGATTAGGTCGGCCGATAAAGGCGGAGCTATTGTTCTGCTTAACAAAGATGCCTATATTGCTGAAGTTCAGAGACAACTCAGTGACACCACATGCTACAAAGAACTACCCTTTGACCCCACATCAGATTTCAAGCGAGAAATTGATGATATAATTATGACAGCCAATAAATCCAGATCTATCTCAAGCGAGACTTCACGCTTTTTGCGACAGGACTACCCGGTTACTCCAATAATTTACATTCTTCTTAAGATTCACAAGACTCTTGTGGATCCTCCTGGCAGGCCCATAATCTCATCAAGGGATTCACTGGGTTAACCTTTGTCCCAATACATTGACTATTTTCTACAGTCTCTAGTCCAAAGCACTACTAGCTTCCTCAACCGACTGAAAGATGTCAACCATCTTGCTGGCCACTGCATCATGCTTCCATTAGATGTCAGCAGTCTTTATACCTGTATCCCCCATGATGAAGGTATTCCTGCGGTACGTGATGCTATCACCAACTCAGCCCTATACGATGGGCCCCCAGTCCATTTCCTTGTCAGTCTTATGGAATTTGATCTGAAGCGAAATAATTTTCTCTTCCAACATAAATTTTTTCTGTAACTCCAAGGTACTGCGATGGGGTCTAATATGGCCCCATCCTACGCAAACCTCTTCATGCACAACTACGAAAATATTTACTTGCTTAACTACTTTACTTTTTCCTGATACATCGAATTTTATATTCGCTATATCGATGATCTGTTTTTTCTATGATCTGGCACAGCTACGGAGCTACAGGTTTTCATTGATCATCTAAATTCCCTGGCCACCACCATCTGTTTCACTCTGACCTTTGACACTTACCATATAAACTTTTTGGATGTGACAATCAAACAATCCGTTGGGGACTTTACCACTAAATTATTTAGAAAAACCACTGACAGGAACACTCTGCTGAAAGAAGAGAGTTTTCACCCCAAACCTCTAAAGTCAGGACTCCCCTTTTCCCAAATGTTGTGTGTGGTACGTATCACCTCGGACACCACAATGTTGAATTCAGCCCTTCAAGCTATGGGGGAACGCTTCATAACTAGAGGCTACAAGCAAACTGAGGTCAGAGCAGCAATTAACAGATGCCTGGCTATCCATAGACAGAGCCTATTGGTGACAGCGAAAAGGCAGACCACCGAGAATCGCATGGTTTTCTGCACCTCCTTTTCCATGGTCTCCAGTGCCATGAGGGATGCCATTTACAAACACTGGCACATTATATCTTCAGACCCCAAAATTGGACCAACATTACAAGTGCCCCCCTTATGAGCTACAAAAGAAGCCAAAACCTTAAGAACAAATTGGTCAAAAATGACTTAGTACCTAAACCTGCTCTAAACTGGCTCACATTACGTCCAGGGGTCTTCTGCTGCTAGGGTTGTGTCAACTGTCAATTCCTCATCACGGGAGACACCTTTAATCACCCCATTTTGGACATTAAATTTAAGATCAGGCACAGACTGTGCTGTGATACCAAATATGTGCTCTATGTCATCCTTTGCCTGTGTCCTAAAGTATATGTGGGTAAAACCTCACGAATGTTAAAGGAGCGGATGGCCATACATCGATCATCTATTAGGAAAGCCTCTAGTTGCCAGGCATTTCATGGAATGTAACCACTCATTACATGACTTTCGCTGCATACCGGTGGCACACGTTCCGCCCCTCAGAAGGGGTAGTGACAGGGACAAGATTCTATTACAAAAGGAATCTAGGCTTACTTTCTTGTTTCAAGCTTTGACTCCAGATGGGCTTAATGAAAAGCTCAGCCTTGCATGTTGCCTTTAATTATTGGTACACATTATATGCACGCCTTAGCTTCAGTATTTTACATATTCCTCTCTGTCTGGCCCCTCCGTGGGCATTTGTGATCAATGATTGTGTTTCATAGCACTCACATATTCGGGCTGTTAAAGCACGTGTTCCCTGCCGTGGGAAGCACATGATACATAGGGATGTCTTTCTCATGCCCCTTACTATGCTGAGTTTCCCTTTGACGCGGGCCTCTGTTACAGTTGGACTTCTCACTATGGGTTACTCGACTTGGGCATTGTGATTCGCTGCCAATATGTCCATTTGGCTGGTCTTTGCCATGAGATAGCACACACCCTTGACAGTAGATGTCATTAAGAGTGAGACTTACATGTTTGACTGAGTACATGCAGCTTGATATATTCACCAGACACAGTTATATACTTACCAGTGGAGTGACTTGGCTGTGATCTTTTGTCAGAGTATTGCCCTACAACTGATATTAGCATGTTACCGCCACTCCTAATTTTATGCCAGTTTTGCGCTGTGCTCACTTGGTATATTGGGTTTCGCTGATGTGATACCTATGCTACTTGATGTAATGTTTTTTCTTGACACTCAGCACCTAGTATTTTACCCATTAGTGAACACATCATGTTTTGCTCATAGAGCAGCCACTTCTGGCTCTGTCTTTTGTTAATGTGATACTGCAGATATGCGATGTGATACTCTGGCCACACAGCCACATTTTGTGACTCTATAATACAGCCAGCTGCGGGCTGTCTTAGTTCCGCTGTGTACTTTATGACTACCGCTGTCTCGCCCCACCGTGGGCAGTTACAGCCTTCATTGTTTCATATGTGCATTTGTTTACTAGTACATACAGTGTGATACATACGCCAGACACAGCTATATGCGTACTAGTGGAGTGACCTGGCTGTGATCTTATGTATAGTTAGCACATGTTATTTCTCTACAAGATGATATTAGCATGTTACCACAGCTACTGACTCCGATCGTTATGCCTACTTTATGCGGTTTTCATTGATGTGTTACCTTTATGACTCCGTTGCCTGTGTGGCTTTGTTCTCACTCAATGTAATGTTTTTGCTTGATACTTAGCACACAGCACTTCACCCATTAATAAACTTATCATTTTTGCTCATAGAGCAGCCATTTTGACCCCTGTCTATTGATGTTGTGATGCCTCTGATGTGCAAAGTGATACTCTGACCACATAACCACATATGTGATATTTTAATACAGCCTACTGTGGGCTGTCTCAGATCCGCTTTGTGTTTGTAGTATTACCTCTGTCTCGCCGCGCCATGGGCAGTTACAGCTCTCATTGTTCCACATGTGCATTTGTTTACTGTCAGATTGCAGCTGTGTTGACAAGTTGCCTAGTTACCAACCACACTGTCCGTCTGGATGATGCTGCTATACAGCGACTCAGCAGCTGGAATGAATGCCTCCAGCATGTCGATTGGACAGCACAACTTTTAAAGCTGGTTCTATCGTTCAGTGCAGTGTGCAGCATTCCCTTCTGAACTTCCCTGAGGACGGTGCTTCAAGCACCGAAACAGCTGTCGGGGCTCCTTCATTTGAGCTCTCTATGTAAGAACGTTCTTTTCTTCACACTATTGGATTTACAGGAGACTTTTGATTACTTTTTATGACTGCGTTACTGACCCCTCCTAGTCCTACATTGTTGTTCATTGCAGGCTTGCTGTGCCTTGCCATTAAGACTTTACATAGACTGCCTTTGAAGTTTTTTCTTTTCCCCTTTATTTTTTCCTTTTTCACCTTTTTATCTGGGATTACTTTTCCTGTGCTCACCCCCTTAGCCCATTCAGGCACCTCTCATGGACTGTTTGTTTCTTCTGTTCTTTCTAATATTTGCTCTATTATGTTAGGGAATGTTTTTTGAGATATCTGGATCACCACGGATTAAAACTCTTATTTGATACCTCTGTTTATCGCATGTACTTCTTCCACCACACTATTTCTCAGTTTACACCATCAGTGCTGGCTATAGGCCCACTTTGTGGACCCTTTGTGCCATATACCCTTGTTAGCCGTGCACGACCATTGTTATATTATTTGAGTGCGGATCCTCTTCTATTCCAGAAGTTTTGGCCTATATACATATATATTTCTGTGTCCATTCAGCTTCATTGCCCCCTTTCATATCTGCATCTTCTTAAAGCTTTCTGATCTGTGATTCAGGTCATATATATCCAAGCATTTTATATCTTCCCATTGTGTTCTTTTCCATATGAGGTTAATTAACAATAATTAACCATAATCTTCTATCTTTAAAATAAAAGTCAGAAAATTAGTTACAGATATCTGCATATACGTGATAAGCCACCCGCCACTTACAAGGCTTCTCTGTTAGGTGGTCCTAACTCTAAGATTCCCAACTGTGGGCAGAGAGGGGAAGGATTATAGAGGCTGACAGTTTCTGCTTGGATCCACTTTACCCAACTGGAGGAGGAGGAGGAGGAGGAGAGTGTGTGCCTGCCAGCCCAATGTGCGCCTCTCTCCACATGGCTAATCTGCATACTGCCACGTCCCCAATGCCGGGGAGCAGGAAGATGGCCGGCGCAATGGAGAAAGGTAAGATGTTTACATGCTGTTCTGACCGCATGTAACACTGCATAGCTGTAATCTAGCCCTCGCAATTATGGGTTTTTTTGTTTTTCCATACAAATATTGTAAATACTGTTATACAACTAATCATGTCAGAGGGCGCTGGCAAAAAGGGAAGCATCTGGACAAAATAAAATAATCTAGTAAAATTACTGTAAATTGGCACAATCTTGTAATGTATGTGCAATAGTTTTGAGCACTGCAGAGAAATAAGCCTTGTAAAGCGCCTGTATAGTTGAGGTGATTTGTATCCCCAAGTTTAATCAGTGACTTTTATTAACAAATGATGGGGTATGCTCATAAGCTTTAGTGCATAATACCAGTAAACTATGCTTGTCTAAATTACGTACAGGACAGTGTGATGTTGAGTTGTTGTTGCAACAACATAAAAATAGGTGGTAAAAAAGAAAAGTGCTACAAATTTATTAGAACATGTTTATCACACATTGATTTAGCATTTGGAATAAGCTCCAGTAGACAATGGATTTGGTTAAGTGTCTACTAGTTTTTCAGACCTGGCCAATCTCACTCTCCCCATTATGCTCTATATATTGTTCAGTTTCTTTTGGATAGGGTGGTAACAATTGATAAACAGTAGAATATAAATGAATCCACAGATTCTTAATGAGGTTGAAGTCAGGTCTTTTAACTTTTATTTGTATTTATGCCAAATCTTTAGATTTCTACTCTTTCATTTGGGTCATTTAACATAAGTCAGCCAGTGATTGTCCAGTGGCACAGTGTGAAAAACTTAGCTCATTCTTCCAAATGTGATTGATTTAACCTTTGCCGACTGTGCTCGAAGGCTCTTCTGCTGTGCTCATACTGGACAATGGAGTGGAGTCTAATGGGGTAGTCTAATGGGGTGATGACTGCTCCAGCAGTCATCACCATCTGCTAGTGTGTGATGTTTCCTGCATAGCACTCTCTGCACTACAAGCTACAGCAGTCATCATCAACTGCAAGTGTGTGCGGTTCCCTGCATAGTGCTCTCTCCAGCAGTCACTATCAACTGCATGTGTATGCGGTTCCCTGCATAGCGCTCTCTGCACTATAAGCTCCAGCAGTCATCTGCAAGTGTACATCATCTTCAGTATAGAGGTCACCACACTACAAGTTCCACTGGATACCTGCAAGTGCGTACAGTCCTCAGCCCAGTGATCCCTGCACTATTAGCTCCAGCGGTGCACAGTTCTCTGTATGGCGCTCCTAGAACTACAAGTTGCAGTTACTACTGCTTCAGTCTCAATTGCGGTCACCACTGCTTCAGGCTCAGTTGCAGTCATTACTGCTTCAGTATCAATTGCAGTCACCACTGCTTCAGTCTCAATTGCAATCACTACTGCTTCAGGCTCAGTTGCAGTTACCACTGCTTCAGTCTCAATTGCAATCATTACTGCTTCAGTCTCAATTGCAATCATTACTGCTTCAGGCTCAGTTGCAGTCACAGTTTCGATAAGGGGTGGTAATAACGACCAACTTTTATTAAGAAAAGAAACCAAATGGATTTTCTCTTTGAACTCTGTAGCTCCTTTTGGTATCAACAAAAATATATCTTATTCTTCCTTTTTATAATGTGTATCCAACCTTAGTGCTATCCTACATAGAACAGTGACAGATACAGCTGAATATTTTATTATTTTTCTGATTAACCCTTTAATATTTATCTTGGTATGATGTCTGCCTGTATCTCTAACAATCTAAAATCTGTAAAAATACTGATAGTCACAGGGATGAGATTTGTAACAAATACTCTCAGTAAATAAGTATAGACCTATAACCCATAATGTATTCCTGAATCACCCCTTCTTTGTGAAATATTAAGTATGATTTACTTAAATAATTGAATTACCATCTGCTTAACAAACATGTCCTCAAGTTTCGATGTAGATAATGTTACTCACTATTAGTTTTTACTGTTGCAAGTTTTTTACTGATTGTAACCTATCTAGTATATAGGTGAACCTGTTAAGACCCACTGATTGGCTTACCATGGTATTTAAACCCATCACCTGTATGATGCACACACCACGCCTTTGACAAAGCCCAAGGGTGGGCGAAACGCGCGTTAGGCACTATGTGATTAAAGCAAATATTGGAGATCCTGTAACCGAGTGCATCGGTCTATCTTCCATTGAAGCCTCCGGTATCCTGTCTGGCAAACAACTTACATCTTTTCTATGCTCTTGATCCTTCTGCCCGGCAATACTTCTATCCAGTCCAGGGAGGGTGAGATACTGCACGGAAGTGCGAAGCGTCGGTCGTGAGTTACTAGTCCTTATAATAGAGCCAGCCTCCATGTGATATTTTAGTGTTAGGCTGTGGCAGTTGGTGTGTGTTTTGTTTTTTGCTAAGTAAATTTTTGCTATGACTAATCTCTTTTTGAGAACTGAATGTTCACCATGCATTATTCTATTTATGTGTGATGATAAATATGCAGGTTCTTACAATTACCGGAAGCAATATGTTTGCATTTTTAAGATTTTGATGTAACTTTTAATTGTTTTTCATTAAAATAGTTTTTATTTTGAAATAGCTGATTCTGTCCTTTTGATTAGGTGTGCACTGTTCAATGTTTAATTAAGGTACCACCTATGGGTACCTAGTCTCCTTTTTCTTGTCAGTTGTAGTCACTACTGCCTCAGACTCAATTGCAGTCATTACTGCCTCAGTCTCAATTGCAGTCATTACTGCCTCAGTCTCAGTTGCAGTCACTACTGCTTCAGTCTCAGTTGCAGTCACTACTGCCTCAGACTCAGTTGCAGTCACTACTGCTTCAGTCTCAATTGCAGTCACTACTGCTTCAGTTACAATTGCAATCACTACTGCTTCAGGCTCAGTTGCAGTCACCACTGCTTCAGTCTTAATTGCAGTCACTACTGCTTCAGTCTCAGTTGCAAGTCACTACTGCTTCACTCATTTGAAATCACTACTGCTTTAGGCTCAGTTGCAGTCACCACTACTTCAGTTTTAATTGCAGTCTCAGCTGCTTCAGTTTTAAATGCAAGTCACCACTGCTTCAGTCTCAATTGCAGTCTCAGCTTTAGTTTCAATTGCAGTCACCACTGCTTCAGTTTCAATTGCAGTACTGTCTGCTTCACTCTCATTTACAGTCACCTCTGCTTTCATCTCCTATGAATCTCCCAGTAATCCCTATTTCAGGACGTTCATCTTCAAATGCCACTTCTCATGCTTCTCTTTATGTTCCAGTCAATGAGCAAGCCCTGCATCAAACCCACACGTTTTCTGCATACTACTAGCAACCCAGTGGCACCTGAGTCAGATCCCAGAACCCAAGAGTCAGTGACTTTAATATTAACCATTAATATAAATATTTGGTCCCTCCAAAAGTCCTAGATAGGGTGTAGGGTATAAGGCATACACATTTGTTATAATTATTGATTATGTAAACAAATACAATAGAAATTATTATAAATATAATGCACTTGTTCAAATTAATGCATTTGTTCTGCATGTCATCATTTGTAAAGACCGATTGTTACTTTTGTCTAGTTTTCCATTGAAACATACTTTCCCATATTTTTCTTTTCTTTTATTATTTTAATTACCATTTCTATTTCAGACAATATAGAGATGGCAAGTTAGGAATATACCACGAGTAAAGGCTGTCTGGCTATGTTCTCTATCCAGTTTAAATATCCTGATATTTTCTGATCCATTCACTCCCAGTTTTGTACCCTGTTGACTTCTCCTGACCCTGTGATTGCAGCACTAGGCTCTAATAAAATTGCTGTTTAATTGTACATCTGCCAAGCCCTGACTCAGACTTTGCCCTCCACAATGGAGATAAAAGAACAAAAAGCATATGGAAGAATAATAGTACATAATGTAGTATAGGAAGACAAAAACAGAAGACAAAAGGGACTCTATAATAAATGGTCAGTTCAATAGTTAAAGGCCAACTATAAGGAAACACAGAGAGCAGAAGGCAAAAGGCTATAAATACAAAACAAAGATACAAACAAGGTGGAACATCAACAGTCACAGTACAGGAAAGTAATGACCCGGCAAAGCCAGTGATTGCAGGAGGGTCAGGGTAGAAAAGGCTATTAATACTCAAGATACAAAATGTTTCTTGTGTTAGAACATAGCGCAGGAAAGAATAATACATCCAAGGTAGCCTATGGCAAAGGGAAAGTCAAAATGATTGGTTCAACTGACTTATTCAATAAAGTGTCTGAGTATGCTGAAAATAGAATAAAATAATTAAAAACAGAAAGTGCATAAAATTAATATGTGTGCTATTCCTTACCTGAACTGTTTGTCCAGAGACTACAGGCTTGCATAAAAGGAAAGTGCTTGGGGTCTGAATGAATACAAATGACTAGCATCGTAGCTATCAGAGTGCTTACATTGTTTCAACAGCGGAGGACAGGGCACTTCTACCATATATTGTACCTCTTTCTCTTCAACAAAGATCATACAGTATTTGCACAGTCAAATGTTGTGCAGTTTGGAAACAAGTACCAGCGTGAGTAGGCTTTAAATGCAGTTTCTTGAATAGCCACATTAATAGAGATTTTTGGTTCTTGCTCAGGATAGTCAGTTGTAAGCACTAGATGGTAGATATAAAGGTTGAACTGTGAGATGTGACAGTGGAGAGACAGCTCGCCTCACATATTGTAGGCGTAAATTTCTGGAGTGAGTTTGCGAATGAATAAATCCCTGAATTTGCAGGAAAAGGGATTAGAGTCCTTGTGCTAGAAGAGTGGGTAATAGGTGTAAGACCCTTCCCTATCCTGAAATGAGGGTGGTCATATATTGGGGTTCGCAGTGAAGGGTAGGATGTAAATTGTCCAATTAACCTTGTCCCAAATCATCAGCATAAAATTTATTATGAGTAAGATGAGGCTGGTCTACGGATATTTAGTATGCAAGAAAGGTAACGGACATTGCCAAAAGAGCGTCCAAAAGAGCGCCCAATATAGTGTCTTTGATGTCTTTGAGTACCTCGCTATTGTCACGGTCTGCGGCTGCAAGCGCCGCACTTACCATGTCAGATGTCTCTGGCAGCAGTCTTCTCCATGCGGAGCTGCAGTTTTGGATTGCAGAGCCTGTCACTGTGCAGTGACAGTCTCATATACTTACCTTGTCACAGGCCATCTAGTAACAGCTGCAAAAAACGGTCGTACGCTCGCTCGAAATCGGCCAATTTTGTAGCTCTGGATCAGGCCCCTTGTGCTAGAAGAGTGGGTAATAGGTGTAAGACCCTTCCCTATCCTGAAATGAGGGTGGTTATATATTGGGGTTAGCGGTGAAGGGTAGGATGTAAAATTGTGTGTCCAATTAACCTTGTCCCAAATCATCAGCATAAAATTTATTATAAGTAAGATGAGGCTGGTCTACGGATATTTAGTATCCAAGAAAGGTAATGGACATCGCCAAAAGAGCGTCCAAAATAGTGTCTTTGATGTCAACAGATCTTCATATGCCTGTGGGGGAATACCTCGCTATGATTTGAGTGAGTTGTGCACAAAATTTTGCTTTGCAAAATATTATTCCCTGTCATCATTATTTTGAGTTTGCTTATAATTCCGAAAGGCCATCTTTTTTGCTTTCACTACAGTTGCTACCTCTTTTGTAAACCACATTGGCTTTCTTTTTCTGGGGTTTTTCCTAACCTTTCGTATACAAAGGTCTGTTGCTGTTAATAATGCATTTTTTTAATTTCCCCACTGCTCCTGTACTCCTTTCATGTGCCTCCACTCTGCCAACGAATCACTTACACATTTCCCCATTTCCACACAATCCTCCTTCCTAAAGTCTAACACCCTTGTCTTTGTGTGGCACGTGTCTTTCTCAGTCATTATACTAAACCATACTGCGTGATGATCACTGGATCCTAAGTTCTCACCCACACTTACTTCTGAGATTCTGTCACCATTTGTAAGTACCAAATCTAAGATGACCTCTATGTGAGGTGGCTCTCTCACCAGTTGCTTAAAGGATACTCCCTGTAATGAATTTAAAATTAGCTGCATAAAGTTGGTGATCGGATTTGGTTATTTGAACAGCTAAATATTGAATGGTGAGTTATCTCAGTTGTGACCCCCTTTTTGATTTTAGAAGTTGATCTCCTCATTCTTGGAGAAGTAGTGAGGGCCTGATTCAGTTAACCGTGATGTCTGATTCCGGTGGTTTATTTGTGAATTCACATTGCAGATTTTAGTATACACCATATAGAAGTCCGTATTAAAATCTGTGCATTTTACTCACCGTAATAGATGGGAATAAGGCGCACTTCCTGCGTATTCCCATCTTTGCAATCAATTGCATCGGGCCCTAAGTGTACAATACCTTAAAAAAGTAGCTTTGATTTGCAGATTGAAAAAAAGCTCCAAGTCTCTGTGAACTGATCAAGAAATTTGAAGAAAATTTGTGGCAGACAGCAAAGATTGCTAGGTTGCTAGGGCTAGCATAAAGGAATGGTTATACAAAACTCCCCCTGCTGGCCACATTATATGTACCGAGGTCTAACTAATGTTAGGTTAGAAATCAGAGTGAAATATGTTTTGGAATCCACTAGGCTGTCCGAGCTGGACAAAGAGGTTAATTTCGGTAGCTTTAATTCTTAACTTTAATACCATGGCATGGAGGGACGTTGGCTTAGGAGCAGTTGTGGGGCTGAATCTGAGGATCTTAACCTAGTCCACCGATTAAACCAATCTTCTGAGTTCAGGGGAGAAATGTGAAGAAGAGACAGGCTTACCGCTGTGTGCTGCCAAAGCTGCAGAAGTCACATAATATTTCAGTGAGCATCGATCTCCCTGCACAGTATAGCGCTGACCACTGGGAAGCTGGATGAACTGGCTGCAGGCCCCCCTATGAGCACAACCCAGAACCCCTGTTGGACGCTGTCAAAGTCTGGATATGGTGAATTGCATATTGATTGGGTAGCACAGATGAGATTCACACAATATTAAGTGAACTGAAAACATAGGAATAAGGGGAAAAGTCTGGTTCTGATCAAGCTAACAGCATTCTCTCCATAAAAGGTTTTTAGTGCAGTAGTTCCCAAGTTGTGTGCCTCGACACCCTAAGGCACCACAGCACTCTAACAGGGCTGCTATGGATCCAGGGCTTCTTTACATTCAGCTGCTGCAGATAGAGAGGTTGTGCTAAGCTGATATGATCCTAGGTCACTTAAGTGTCAGTACACAAGCCATGGGCGCAGATCCGTAGGTATGCGCACATAGTGGGGAGTGCATTCCCCCTGCACTTCTTGCAGACGTGTCCAGATCCTACGTTAACTTTTACGACTAGGTCATCCCCCGCCCCCTCAGTTACATGGCTATCACCACCTATATGGCGGGGATAGAGCCGTAGTAAGTGAAGAGTCTGCCCTTCATCGTAATTACTAATGTAGTAACTTTGTTACGTCCATTAGTGCTTACGCACAGGGAATATCTGGCGCGCACATGCGCGGATGTTACCTGACAGGGGACTTACGCAAATGACTTACGTAAGTCCCCTGTTAGCCGGAGTTGAGGATCCGATCCATTGTCGGTAATCTAGTGCTCTATAAAGAGCTAGAGGAGACAGCCAGAAGAACAAAGAGCAAGATACAGCAAAAGGTAAAACAAGAGGAGCGACAGTTTCATTTATTAAACTGAAAGAGGCAAACTTACAAGTAGTAATATGTTATGAGTGCAAATTGTTCTTAGATAAAAATAATAATAAAAAAAATCAATATAAAATTTTTGTGTATTATTTTTCAAATAACTTCCTCTCCTGACCTAAAAACATATTCATTTCTGACAGTTGTTTGCTTCTGCTTACCCTAAACAGAATTAAACAGCTTGGCTAACATCACAAAATTGTTGGTTAGTTGAAGTAGGGTCTAGTGTAATGATGTAATGTATTAGGGAATAAATTTGTGTCAAGAATCTCCACCCATCCAATAGAAAATCCAGAACCTACTAGTGCTTTCATATTGGAATTTCACTTTCAAGAAAACCTTCTGAAACATTGCACATACTCACAGAAATGTTGTTAAGGTGATATCTTCTCCATAATCCCATTCCTAGCTGTGCCTTCTCAGATAAAATCTACATTTCCAAGAAAAAACAATTTAATCAACTACATTGTATGTATAAACAGAACTTCTAGACCTAGTGTAAGATGTGTTAGGAGCTTTAAAACTATTTCTATTTGCTTGTTCCACTGCAGCAAAAAACATTTTCCTGTATGGTACACTTTCCAGGAGCCTGTGGTGAAGACAGCTGCAAGACAACTGCTGCCTCACCAGAGAGGATGAAAGACCCAGGGCCATAAGGAAGCTAATGTGTGGGTTGGTGCTTCTGCTCCTCAGAGCGTGCATTAATGCAATACCAGGCAGCTGCATATTACAAGAGCAACAAAATGATTTGGATAAATGGAGACTGTTGATTGGCTGATGCACAATAAAACCTGTATAAATAATATAGCAGCATATCATATTCTGAGGGAAAAAACTTTGCCTAGTGGATATTTACATGTCGCTTGCTATAATTATTTTGTGTAACTTTAATTTCACCTGCCAAGATTCCTTCCTTTTTAGTTACTGTAACTTGAAATTATATGAGTCAATTCCATTTTTCTCTCTGTGGTTTCTTTTTAAGAGTTTACTTTTCAACTAATAAAATATTCTTTGCAATTCATTCATCTTATATATCATCTATCTATCTATCTATCTATCTATCTATCTATCTATCTATCTATCTATCTATCTATCTACTCAGTGAGTAGCACTTGTGTCTCATGGCGCTGAGGTTATGAGTTCAATGCCTGGACTAGGCCTTATCTGCGTGGAGTTTTTATGTTCTCCCCGTGTCTGTATGGGCTTCCTCCAGGTTCTCTGGTTTCCTCCCACACTCCAAAAACATGCTGTTAGATTAATTGGTTGTCTGTGTTATGGAACTTAGAATATAGCTCCAATGGGGCAGGGACTGATGTGAATGTGAAATATTCTCTGTAAAGCACCACATAATCTATATAAAAACCTGTTAATTTACCGTTTAGAACACATCCATAGGGACTGTTTATATAACACTTAAAGAACACAGTGGCACTGTTACAAATGTTTTCTTTTTAAAATTTAGACAATGACATTATGTTTGATACCTTACCAAGAGTGCGCCTGATTTCATCTATTTATCTAGCCAACATCTTTATCTCTAACCTCATCTCCTGACATACTCCAAGATCTACAAGACTTCTGCCACCATCTCAGGAACTCTCTACCTCATTCCATTAGACTCTTCATGCTTTCTAAACATGGAAGACTCTCTAAATTCTTACCTATTATTTAGGGCTCCATTTAGTAAATGGAATAGCCTTTTTTTCAGTAGATAAAGACCATGGGGTCTATTTATATACAGGTTGTGTATACTAAGCTGAATCAGTCTCGCGGACTTGTGAGTGTTTACTATTTACTTTTTTTTTCAATTTTTTTTTATTATTTCTTTACTTATAAAAATGTTTGTTTTTTTTTGTTTTTTTTTTACTAAGCTTATGTATTCCGGTGGTCTTCCCATACATACCCCCCTAACAGCTATTAGAGGGGGAAAGAGAGGTATATGGGGACATCGCTGGAGTAGTAACTCTTAACACCAGCCTGAGCTGGCATTAGTCTTATGCCAGGAGCGGAGTGTAAAACTCTGCTCTGGTACTTTGTAACTATGATACACTTCATTGTAATGCGATAATGAAGGTTTTCGCTTCAAAACTGGCACTATTGCATTAAAATGGTCTTTATAAATAGACCCCCATTTCACCTGAAAATTGTCTTTTTCTCCTGAAAACAAAGTCTTCACCATTTACAAAGTTATGATCGACATGAAAACCTTTGCAATCATCAGCTTCTGCACTCCCAATTGGCAGCCTGCTCTAATAATTGCTGATTGCTATATTTACTAAGTATTGGCACAGATTTTAACACTCAGTGCGGATACTATATATAATGGGGTTAGTGTAAGTATTCCAGCAGTCTAGCCATATACCCCCCTTTTCCTCCCCCTAATAAACGGGGGTGGGGGGGTGGCATTTATAGGGAGTCCACCGGAATACACAGATTGGGTGTGTTAAAAAATAAAAATAAAGATTTTCTGTTATTTATTTTTTTATAATTAAAAAATCAATAGATCAATAAATTATTCTATACATTTAAATAAAAAGAAAATAAAGTATAGAAAGAGTTAACTCACCTGTCCTGTGCTCCACGTCTCTCTCTCACCTTGAAGTTATGTCCTAGCGCATGTGCAGTGTATTTAGCTTTTGGGGCTTTAAAATTTTCAAGCATGTGCCAGGACTTAATCTAGAAGCCGAACGTCTCAGGTAAAAGTCCCGCAGACCATCACGAGACATCGCCAAAGGGGTAAGTATTTGTAAATACTACCCGCATTATTGTCAGACTTGTTTCGAGGCGCAGTGCGCCTGGTTGCTATCATAAGCACTCGATGTACTAAAGATAGTAAATGGAGCACTTAAATCATACCAGTCTGTCACGCTGCTGTACTCCCCTCTGCCCACTCCTGTTTGCTGGTGCTGTGTTGACCAGTGTTCCCACTCTGCATAGCATTTGTTCGGCAGCGCTAGCAGGTCTTTGTGTTGTCCTGCAAGCTCACTACTGAACCTGAGTTCTCTCTCATTTGCCGGTTGTTTCTTTTGAACTCTTTTGAATTTTTCTGTGAATTTCTGCAGCTCCTGTGGTTCTAGATTATGGTGTAGTCTCCACACCTCGGGCCTGATCCAGAGCTATGGCCGCCGTCGTTAGTACGGCGGCCGTAGCCCTAATGCGCATGCGCCGGGCAGATGTTGTCCATAGTAGCGCCGTAGGGACGCTGGAGGGGGCGTCCTCCAGCGTCCCTACGCTCACGTTACTGCTGGTGGGCGGGGGGAGGTAAGTAAATGAGGCTGGGGGGCGCGCTAAGCGGACATACGCTCCTGTGCGAGCGTATGGCCCCTTCCTTACGCCGGCTGAAGGTAGGGTAGGCTTTAGCCGGCGTAAGGGAGATGTAAATACGATAGGGCAGGGGGCGTGTCAGGGGGAGTCCCACGATGTACGCTTAGCGCTAAATCGTAGGTCTGGATCAGGTCCATTGTCCTTTATGACTTTATTTTTGTACATTGTTTGCATTTGCAAATATAATAATTCAGTTATCTTGTTAATATTACAATTCCATAAAAATGATCTGCATGAATAATAAACATGGGGGGATAGCCAAGACAGGAATTTCCACACACATAAACATGACTCATTGCTATCAATAACAATGCAGTAAAGCTGCCACAAGCACTTTTGATGAGACAACTGTGTTGTAAAGTAACACTGACACTCCTTTTTATCTGATGAATTAGCAGTTACATGGTTGAGTCCAGCTCACTGCCATTTAGGAATTAAGTTCTTATATATAGATTCAGATTTGATTAGCATGTTTTCAGATCATGCCTAATTAGTTTTCCAAGTCAGAAAGCTTTCTATCCTCTTCTGCAGAGTGCAATTAGAATCGTGCTTTTCTAATTCATTGTTCATGTTTAAAAAACATGAATTTCTAGAATATATAAGGTATTTTAATATCTTCTGAGATCCTACTTTCCAGCCTCTGGGATGCAGTTGCCAGTCTAGCTAAATGGTGGCTGTGTGGCCAGTTACTAGCGTAGCGTATTTAAATGCACTCCCCTCGGCAGTACGTACTTTTGCTGTTTTACGCTTTCCAAACCCTACCTTAACTTTTCCAAGCGTAACTCCTGACGGCCGTAATGCCTGCACGTAGTTACGCGCCTAAGCACGCCCATACTGTAGGATCTAAATGGCTCACCCCGCCTCCGAAGCGTAATTACGGTTGTCCTATGGCTGGCACGCCCCTTTGTTTCTAGTTATGCTGAAGACACGTGACTGGCCCTTACGCTCTGAGTTATGTGGCGTAACATCTGCCTACCTAGTTCTGGATCTACCCCATTAACTGTATCCTTTTCATTTCATTATTCATTAAAATAGATCATCATTTATAGTCAAACATTTTAATTCCCACAGTTTATGTCTAATGGCCGGATTCAGACTTAAGTGCTTGAAATTAGTTACTCCTGGGCTAAACCATGTTGATTGCAGGGGGAGTCAAGTTAATTGTATTCTTTGCATGCAGGGATATATCTTTGAACTGCTTACTGCACACAGATAGTGACTATCACACTGTTATTTAGACTTGAGATGGGAAACATCACCTCTCGATTGTAATACTATTTGCAGCAGATGAAATATGACTCCCCTGCAATCAACATGGTTTAGCCCAGGAGTAACTCATTTCAAGCACTTAGTTAAGTCTGGATCCAGACCAAAAAAACTAAACAAAAAACGTGTGCACGTTCAGATGTCACACAGTGCATGTGCTAGATTTCAGGGACACTTTTCAGGGACACTGGAAACATTACTGTACATGCAGCCGTCTTCAATCTTACACCACCCATATGAGCAAGACTTAGTACAACCCCGAAAAATGCAACTGAATTCAAAGAAATAGGATTGCCCCTTGGCTCTACCACCATCTGAACTAAGATCAATTGCGACCATCCAAAAACGTCTTTCTTTTCCTGATACCAAGCACCGAATACCATAGATACATCATTATTTCATACATCAGTAAATCCAAATAATTAAGGATTAGCAAGGATTATATCTTCAGCCTAGGAGTTCACACTTTTAAAAGTTATATGTAGCACTGTTTTTTTTAATAGGAGTGAGTGCACATTGCTGTATAGTAATTGCATTCTGTACGGATCTTGTATCCTATACAGAGGCTACTGATACAAAATGTTGTGCTGATTCTCCACATCTACATGGCTAATTGACTATTGGCCTTAACATTTTACTTTTACTGTGATATTGAAGCACACATAGAGTTTTATGCAAACGCTTGGGCATACCTCAGAGCTAGCCTTAGGCAGAATTTTAGTTGGTGACTGTTAAGTTACACTTATTTTAGGTTTAAAAAAAAATTATACTTTAACTGAACACATACTGTTATAATAAACATGTATACCAGTATTTTTCAGCTCTTTATTTTTTCTCTGCTATAGTACCAGAAAGTTCTGTATACTTTAATAATGTAGTGGGTTTAAAAATAAATTTTACTGAAAATATAGGTTTGTCATAGAATTTTATTATAATAGTACTATTAAATTTTAAATAAATGTTTTGATTAAAGCACAGAGGATGTATCCAGCCCTTAATATAAAAAGGACTAGCAAATAATGGAAGGCTTGGGTAAACACCAGATGTAAACACAACTGCAGCTCTAAGGCAATAACACGATCACATCCCAGCCTTTCGTGCCTTAGACCACCACCTTACCTCCAAACTTCTATGTCTGGCTATACAGCGCTGTATAGCCAGACAGAGGGAGAGAGGACAGAGCGCTTGCAGCCTGTCAGCTTCTGCAGCACTATGCCCTCTCTCCCTGTCTGGCTATACAGCGCTGTATAGCCAGACAGGAAGAGAGGGCATAGCGCTGCAGCCTGTCAGTGTGTGGTGTTCTGCAATGCCCACACACTGCACGATTTTGCTGGCGATAACCGATAATTTTTATTGCAAACCAGCCTATCAGATTATTTGACGGCAGCCATTTTTTTTAGATAATCGCCCTTTTCTGTCAATTATCGGCACCACACACTAGAGCGATAATTCGGCCAATCCACGATAATTGCTAAATTGGCACGATTATCGCTCTAGTGTGTGGCCAGCTTAAGTTTTTATTTTCAGCCTCTGTATCAGGCCCCATAGCTCCAAAAAGACATAAATACATTAGAGACTGTACAAAGAAGAGCAACTAAAATGGTCCATGGCATGTGTCACAAATCATACCAAGAAAGGCTAGAGCAGGGGTGGCCAACCTGCGGCTCTTGAGCCGCATGCGGCTCTTTAAGGTCTGTTGTGCGGCTCCTGAAGAAGCTGTAAACCATAGCTCTCCTTCTACATAGCTTAGGAAGAGATCTCTGATTTACTGCTGCTACCCAGGAGCCGCAGCATCTGCAGATCAGGGATCGTTTGGAGCGATCCCTGCACCGTCTGGGCTGTCATTCAGCCCTTGTAAAAAAAAAAAACATACAAGAAAAGGCAGTGCAGGGGCAGCCTCCAGAGTGCCACAGACTCCCTGCAGTTTGAAAACGCAGGTTCCATCTGGCTGCAGATGGCTGCACTGGGTAAGTAAATAAGTGTGTGTATCTCACCAAAGTTGTGTGTGTGTGTGTGTGTCTCTCCACAGTTTGTGTTTCTCTCCACAGTTTGTGTGTGTTTGTGTGTGTGTGTCTCTCTCTCCACAGTTTGTGTGTGTGTGTGTCTCTCCATAGTTTGTGTGTGTGTGTGTCTCCACAGTTTGTATGTGTGTGTCTCTCCACAGTTTGTGTGTGTGTCTCTCCACAGTTTGGGCCTGATCCAGAGCAACGACCGCAAGTGAGCGTACGACGAGCGTATGCGAAAATTCGTGGAAAAATTCGCAACGCGCATGCCCAGTATGACAGCTTCCGGTCGGTGTCTTTCCACAGTTTGTCTGTGTGTATCTCTCCACAGTTTGTGTGTGTGTGTGTGTGTGTGTGTCTCCTCAGATTGTGTGTGTGTGTCTCTCCACAGATTGTGTGTTTCTCCACAGTTGTGTGTGTGTTTCTCCACAGTTTGTGTGTGTGTGTGTGTATGTCTCCACAGTTTGTGTGTGTTTATGTCTCCACAGTTTGTGCGTGTGTCTCCATAGTTTGTGTGTGTGTGTGTGTGCGTCTCTCCGCAGTTTGTGCATGTCTCTCTACATTTGCATATTTTTGTGTGTGACAATAGTTATGTATTTTGTGTGTGTGCCAATAATTCTGTGCTTTTGTGTGTGTGTGTGTGTGTTTGAATGACAATAGTTATGTGTATTTGTGTGTGTAACAATAGTTGTGTTTTACAATAGTTGTGTGTGTGTCAATAGTTATGTGTATTTGTGTTTGTGACAAGTTATGTATGTGTATTTGTGTGTGTGACAATAGTTATGTGTATTTGTGTGTCAATAGTTATGTGTATTTGTGTTTGTGACAAGTTATGTGTATGTGACAATAGTTATGTTTATTTGTGTATGTGATAATAGGTGTCTGTATGTGTGTGTGTGTCAATAGTTATATGTATTTGTGTGTTTGACAATAGTTATGTGTGTGTGCGCCAATAGTTATGTGTATTTGTGACAACAGTTATGTGTATTTGTGGGAGTGTGTGACAGTGTCAGTCATGGTTCTGTATTGTGTAGCAGGGGAAATGCGCTGTCCCAAGATTGCAGACCAGATGCGACAGTAAAAGGTAATGAGTCCATCAAAATCCAGTATCAAGTAGGTTCATAGTTTAATTTATGTATACAGGTCATGTAATTTTGTGCATTTGCAGGTTGTGGGAGAGTGTGTGCCACAACAATTTGTGTGTGGGGGAACAAATGCGTATATGTATGTGTGGAGGAAGTAGAATATATATATATATATTCCGGCTCCTTGAGACTTTCGACTGTAACTTTTTGGCTCTAAGGGCCGGTCTGGTCTAGAGGAACTAAACATGTATAGCTTGGAGCAGAGAAGGGAGAGGGGGGACATGATAGCAGCTTTCAGATGTATGAAGGGTTGTGACCGGCTTGAGGAGGGTGGCATTTTTCGAAGAAAGGGGTGTAATAGAACACGAGGGCATGAATGTAAACTGGAGAGTGCGAAATTCCGAGGAAATGTGCAGAAAAATTAGTTCACTGAAAGGGTGATAGATAAGTGGAATAGCCTCCCATCAGAGGTGGTTGAATAGAACAGTTTAAACATGTTTGGGATAAATATAAGGAAACCCAAAATCTCAAACTAAATTAAGGGTAAATAGGGTCTAGGGTCAGTATAGTTTTAAATAAACAAATGGGCAGACTGGATGGGCCATGTGGCTCTTATCTGCCTTCACTTTCTATGTCCTTCACATGATGAACAGACCGGTGAGTGTAAACTGTTTGAATAAATGTTTGTAAAACTGTTACTTTGTCAAAATTTCTAAAACAATGTTAACATCTTGTTATTAGGAGCAACTGGCGTCACCAGACCTCATATTCATCATGTTTCCACTCCTTCTTCTCCTCCTTCACAAACTACTGCTGTGCACACCTCACCTGATACACATGCAGGTGATTTTTTACATTTTATTTAATATATTGAAAAAGTTTTATAAAAATAACACAAGTACTTACCTTTTTTTTTATCCATCAGGCCCATCGCAATGCCCTGTTGATCCTGAGGATAACAATTATGCTGTAATGGATGAAGAAAAGGAGGATTATGTTACGTTGTCCTTTGTTCAGGAAGAGAGCTCATCTCGAAATCAGCCAACACCACTTGCACAGTATTCACCCCCAGGAGAAAGAAATACTGATCCTGTACATCTTATGGCATTTGTGCAGCCCAGACACTGCATGGGACCATGTTGCTGGGTCCAAATAACTCCTCACCTGCTCATAAAGGCTCAGGAGGTAAAAGTAGCTGAGGCAAAACAATTGAATTACCACCTGATCAGACCGGGAGTCAAAGTTCAAACGCAGGCCAAACACACGCAAATGACGTGTTATGCGCTGCCTGCGATAAACCAGGGGTTGGTGATGGTTGTGGTTCTCCTGTTCCTCAGTCATTTTTGTTGCCTTTATTAAGGCTAAACTGCCCATTAAATAGTCACTATGCATGTGCAGCACAGAAAAAGCCATAGCTTGTGTTTGGTCTAAACAAGCAGCTGCAATTCATTCACACCTTATTTCTATACACTGACATGATTACATGACCAAATGCCAGCGATTTAACTAAAGTCTGAACTCACACCCAACAGAATTTCTCTGGTGATTTTAAAGCCCAAACTCCAGCGATTTTGAAAATCCCCCCTTAGTAAATCCAGAGATTTGTATGTCCATAATGATAAAAATCGCCACAGCGATTTAAACAATGGTGATTTTGATCAACACTCATCTCCGGCGCAATTTATGGAGATTTTGCTTTAGTAAATACTGGGATTTCAATCGCTGTAAACTACTGCAATCTCCGGCGATTTGAGGTAAATCAAACTTAGTAAATGAGGCCATCAGTCTCTATCATCAGGGACATACAAGTGATATGCCTCACAGACCAAGTATAAATACACATCTAGAATAAAGTGATACCACTCATCAGTCCAATGAACAGGTGGCGTCAAAGAACAAAGAAAGAGGTTTTTAAACTTACCTGACCGGGCGTTGCGTCTGTCTGTAATCCACGAGTATGCGCAGTCATTTTGCTTTTCAGGACTTTTCAAATTTTGACCATCACAGGAACTCGCCAGAGGGGTAAGTATTTGTAAATTCTACCCTGCCAGACTCCCTGCGAGGCATATCGAGCCTGGCTGCTCTCACCACCCATCTACATCGAGCGCTAATGATAGTAAATGGACCCCTTAGTTAGGTGCGGCAGGATCCGCACTTAACTTACCCCTCCAGCCCCACAAACTACTGCGTTTTTAGGAGCCTAATGGCACTTAAGAGTGCCATAGGCTACCTTAAGTAACTGTGTGTATTTTCCTTCTTAAGAAGGAATATACACATGGAGAATGCCTGACCACGCCCTTACATACAACCCCCCAAGCACTTTTCCCCAAGGTGGCACTGGCCCGCCTCCTGTTCAGTACATGCGGTCTTTGAAGACTGAACGTAGAGGGCCCGATTCAATTAGTTGACACCGGTGTTATTTGCGCTAATTCCGCGTATTTTTTGGGCGATATACCATAGAGGTACGTATAAAAACAAGCTTCTTTTTAATACCTTATATGATGGGAAAAAGCGTACCGCAATCTTTTTCCCGTCATCACGGCTAATTGAATCAGGCCCAGTGCAACTACTTACCTAAGTGGTATGTAGATTGTGTAAACAACCTACTACGTATGCATAGGGGGTTATTGCTCAGAAATGCGCACGTAAGATGATGTAGCTTCTTAAATCTGAATCAGGCCCATAACTTTAAATAAAATAAAATTCCACATATGTTAACATTTAATAAAATGCTACATGTACAAAGCATGCAGTATAAAATCGAATTAAACTGATATGTACAATCCTATATACCGTGTAACAAAACTAAAACAGCTTCTATTATGCCTGAACCTATTACTCAAATGCACTATATTTCTATGAAGATATTCAGCTGTTGATAAAGTATTAAACAATCCAGATAGACATACACATACATTTCCATATACACACACTGAATTCACCAGAGACGCCCAGACACTACTCTAGATTTACACAAAAATAAAACAGAAATCATATAAAATGTATGTAAAATCTGTGGAGAGACACACACACACAATCTGAGGAGACAAACACACACACACACACAAACTGTGGAGAGATACACACACACACAAACTGTGGAAAGACACACACACACACACACACACAAACTGTGGAGAGAGACGCACACACACAAACTGTGGAGAGATACACACAGACACACTTACACACAAAGGGCCTGATCCAGCGTTACGAAAATTCGCACGGCGAGC
>WWET01000924.1:78827-109054 GCA_011038615.1 Limnodynastes dumerilii
GCATTGATATCCCCCCCCCTGTGAGATTTAACCCAGCGCTGGAAATAACCACCACCACACATTTTTTTATTCAATAAGCAAAATCAGCCAGCATTTTACCTGCATGCAAAAAACCTAAATCATTTTTCACCCTTCGCGTTACAACATGGAGCTAGATTTAGACCTCAGAGACACTCCCTTCTCTAGTGTAGACTTTATCTCACTTATGTTGCTATACCTTAAGTGTCCCATCCGGATCAGGAATTCGTACAACCGCTAATTCACATGGAACTCCCTGCCAGATGGATCTCCAGGCATATGAAACTTAGGGCTCTATTTACACAATTCATTTTGTAGTGATAGTGGCAGTATTCATCAGAAAACTGCCACTATCGCTTCAAAATGATGTTTTTCTTATTTACAAACCTTGCATCACCAGTGGAAACTATAGTTTCCATGACGATGCAGGACTCCCTCTCATCGCATCGCCGGCCCATTCATATGACGCTTATGTGTATTTATGGAGTGGGGAAGCAGTGGTGAAGCGGAGTTTCTCACTCCGCTCACCATGTAAACCTAACTCCAGCTCAGGCTGGCGTTAGGAGCTGTCCGCAGGGAGATCCCTGCGATAGACAGCTTTACTCCACCCCCCTCCGTCCATGATTGGTCCAGAGAGGGGTAAGTGACAGGAATCAAGCTGATTCCTGAATGCTTTTTTTGTAACTCTTTGCGATATATTATCTTAATATTCTTTTATAAATTTTATATATATGTCTGAATCTTTTCTTTTCATTGGTTCAAAGGTGGGAAACATTGGTGGTTCAGGCAGATCGCAAAGAATTAAAAAAAAAAAGTATTAAGGAATCAGCATGATTCCGGTCACTTACCCCTCTCTGGACCAATCAGGGACGGAGGGGAGCACAGTAAAGCGGTCTATCGCAGGGATCTCCCTGCAGACAGCTCCTAACACCAGCCTGAGCTGGTGTTAGGTTTACACTGGGAGTGACAAACTCCGCTTCCTAGCTGTATAAATAGGAGACCCTGCTGGCCCGCATTAGGAAGAACTAGAGTTTCCATTGGCGATGCAGCTTTACTAAATAAGATAAACTTCATTTTTAAGTGATAGGGGCAGTTTTATCTTAAAAACTGCCCCTATCACTTAAAAATGAAGTCTATAAATAGAGCCCTATGTAACATATCTAACAGGGAGCGCACGTCTACTGGAATTCCTAATGTGTCATATCACAATAAATATAAATATAGCGGGTTGAGTTTACTTTGTAATTGAGACTGTGTTTTGGCTCAGATGCAGAGTCTGGAAGTGACAATGGGGTAGATCCAGAACTACGTTTGCCGTACGTTTATTCGCGGAACGTATTTTCGTGCGTGTAAATTCGTTACACTCCCCTCGGCACACCCCTTGCACGGACGTATTTTGTCAAGATACGCTTTCCTAACCCTACCTTAAATTTTTCCAACATAACCGCAGTCATACACACACGTACATATGGGCAACACGTATTTACGCAGCTAAGCACGCCCATACTGTACACTTTAAATACAACCCCCACCTACTTCACGTATTTCACACGTAATTTGGACTCACGTAAAATCGGCATGCCCACACGTAAGTATTTACATGACACATATGTGAATGGCCCATACGTTCACAATTACGCTACGTTAATGTGCGTATTTTCTATGGTGCGCATGCGCAGTGCGTACAAAACAGCGATTTTACGTCTCAGCCATGCGTAAATTCGCTCCGAGGCGTAGTTCTGGATCAGGCCCAATGTGCTGCTGACAAGACATCGAGCTGAGCAGCCATCTTTAAGTCAGCTTTGCGGGTGTTCCTAGAAACGGTCCTGGTACTGAAAGCTGAGCCTTAGGATCAGCTGGGCGCCACAGCTGCTTAGGGATTATAGGTTTTCTCTTCCCTAGGATCTCCTCCCCCTCCACTTTGTCACCATCACCATCTCTGCCTCCTCATCCTCCATAGTTCGCTGTCTAGGTGTCATCCTTGACTCCTTCTTCTCCTTCTCACCTCACATCTGCACCGTCTCTCAATCTAGCTTCCCCACCATGTCACGAAATAATCATCATGGCAGAGAAAGTTTTATCTGAGCCCAGCTGTATGTAAGGGTCAGCCAAAACCTTACTGCACAATTTAAATACATCCCTCCTTTTTTAGACCGCATATATACGCAATCTACGTATCGAAATGATACGCAGATTACGTACAATAGCTACTATGCATGTGCAGTAGCTACTGTTTATTGAACTACGTCCGTCTATGGAAGACGGACGTAGTTCTGGATCCGGCCCACCACCGCTTTAAGCATGCCGCCTCTCCGACCCTTCCACTGACCAGATCCATGCTAGAAGTCTGTATTAAGATTAGGGCAATTTTCTGTACAAAGCATGCTGAAAATGGCCCCAACTACTAAGTCTGGATCTGGCCAGCGGTTATTATATGCACTCTAGTTAGTTATATGATTGTTTTATGCGTTTATACATAGTGCTGGTTGTTATAATTTTCTGCACTCACATATAAAGTAAAACTCCTGTAGTGTTGCTATCAATGCTTTAAAAATCTGCTTATCTCACAGATGCAAAGCTGGTTGTGTTCATGTTTCAATCATTTAACACCCCTTAACTACACAGAGATGAACTCCAATAAATGGTTATTGTGACTTGTCAAAGAAAGTTTGGTTACTTCAGGGGAAAGTTAATATGGTATTAGTCAGAGTGAATTCTAAAGTTATTACTTATATTTGTTTTCTTTGTAATTAATTTGGGCAGTTTTTAGACTTTTTATTGTGTAATCGGTTGTGATTAGTGCGAATCATTTTCATGTTTCGCACATTTTATCAAAGCGAAAAAGAAGAAGTAAATATCTTTTACAGTGAATCACTTCAAATGCATTATACCATGTAGATTTCTATCTACTGAAAAGTGGTTATGTTAAGCAAAAATAGACTTAACACTAAGGAAATAATTGTAACTTTGTTTCATTGTAAAACCTTCAAGTATATTTTGCATTATAGGAAAAATGTAAAGAGATATTATATTATACTTATTAAACTAAATAGATGTCATAGGACACATTAAAATAAATTGTACCTAAATTAAAAGAATAATGTATATGAAACCCATCTCAGACCTCTCAGTCTGGTGATGTTGTTCTCTGTGGGTAGCTTGTACTACACAAGAAGTAGAAAGAAAACCCTCAAAACTTCAGTTAATCAGAGCACAGGGATTCATCTATCATGACTAGTCCACTCTAATGGTCGTGTGAGGAAAGACAAGCAAGATTTCATAGGAGGTTACTTAGTAAAGTGAACCCTTTTGTTATAAAATAATATCGTAACACTAATGGCAGGGATAAGACATTATAAAAATCCAAGCTTATTCTAATCATTTTTACAATAAGACCTACAACATTTAGTGAATTGCACATGAATTTGTTTTCTATAACAAATAAAAGACCAAACAACCAATTTTAGGAATAATGGGCATAATAAATAAACTTTCGCGTTGGTTGGTCCTTATAGATTGCATCTGAGCCCATTGCAACGATATTAAATGGTGACCGTTACTGATATTACACTGAAACACGTGCAGTATGCCCTTAAGGACAAGTGTAGTTACTTGAAGGTCCATAACGCAAGCGCTACATCCATCCATTTATAGTCCCTGAACCTGTTAATGGAGAAGGAAGGGGGCGCTTTAAGACCTCAAGGAGCCAGCTCACCTTACAGCAACTGTGTAGCTGATCTCCTGATGGTTTTATTTCGGTAATAGACTCCAGAGAATAAGCGATCACAGTGACAGCCTGGTGATCAATGGTGTGGGGTGTGCCTATGTTCATGCAGGGGGTGACAATGTAACGCTGCACCTGGGTCTCTTTCTCTTGCTGCTCATCACATCTGATCTATTAGGCATTTGTAGAGTCACCAAAGCAGCAACTTGCCTGACATCAGCTGAGGGCAGTTTAACTCACTGAAATATTCATGACCTGGCAATAGGAACTGCTCGTTCTTCCAGTCATCGGTTGCGCTTGTCTCTCTCTCTAGCTTAGGCGTAAGGCTGCGAGAAGGTGTAGATAAAGCAGCATTCGATTATCGCGGAGGAGGGGAAATTAAGTAAATATAATTGAAGCGAGCAATCTAACTGCAAGGGGGAAGAAAAGTCTTTCTCAGATCCAGTGCACAAATAAGATGCCTGCGGATCCCTGAGCCTGTGTGTACTGAGGCTGCTCCCGGTGTATGTTTCGTCTTGGGACTTGATAGTTACACTGAAACTAGTCAAGGAAGAGTGACTGTGAATGGGTTTCTCTTAGGGGTGGGAGGGAGTTAAGGGGGGAGCTTCCAGACACGGCGTTGGTGAGGGGGGCATCGCATCCTCTGGACTGATGGGGGAATGAAGGATTCCTGTGGCACTCCAGAAGTTGATCTATTCTCTATAAGGAATTTATAACCGACCTCCGGGAATAAAAGACAAGGATTTCCACCCTGGAGATTCCAACCTGACCAGCAAGTCCGTTCCTGTTTCCACCTGTCCTCCGGAACCTCACTCCTAAGGTACCGTGACGTTTACCCAAAGAATAATACCTTATAAGTTCTTATCAGAAATAAGTCCGCTTCCATCATCATCATCATACTCATCCTCCTCCTGTTCACTGTGCATATTGGGGAAATATGAGTGCTAACTATATACTGCACCATTCCCACCTGTGGGTTATATATACATTTCTTATTGCAACCTCTATTTATTGCTTATTTTACTGAGGTTTATTTTTCTCCTTCTCTTTGAACAAACTTTGGCACCCTACACATTGCACGTGTTGTTCATCTGTTGATTTGCAGCGAATAATGCTTGGAAGATCTTCACTACATTTCAGACACTAGGTTATGGTCATTTTAGAAAAGGCTAATGTCAAAAATGCTGCATTGTCACATATTTCATGCACCTAGTGGAAATCCCATAGTTCATATTTTGAAGCCATCTATGATTTAATAGAAACCTGTTGTAATCTCCTTTGTATTATCATGTTTTGGATAATGTGGTAACAGTTATTCATTTATAAGGGAATACTACAAAGTTTTTTTGTCTTTTTTTATATTATTATTGCAGGAAATCAGAAAACAGATCATTTGCATTTGCTATGTCTCTTTTATATCCCAATAAACATGATGTATGTGTAGATCTGTTATGTAGGATTCAGAATGTAAATATTTTTATCCACAAGCATATCTAGCCGTAGGTGTGAGATTCATATGTTGGTTATATTCTTGTCCAAAATTTTAACACGTAAAGACAACTCATTGCCATTCATCAGATGCTATTGGAGCATCCCCGGTGAATCATAGTATTGTAATGCTTTGGATGATTCTAGACATCCCACACATGAACATTTGCCTCCAAATCTGGTCACATCACTGATTTGACAATCCTTTAAGTAACCCCTTCAGTCCCAAGAAATGGCTTGAAACATACTTTTTAGTATCAATAAAACACATCGCTTATCAGTGGAAAAATAGCAATGCAAGCGTATCATGCAATATCTAGGTTATAAGTGGTTGCTCCTTTTAGAAAGGTATTCGTGGAATAAGGCAGTTTAAGCTCATTCAAACAGACCTTGCAGCATCTGAAAGTAGTTGCTGGTTTATCTCCTATTCTGAATTCCTGAACCTGTTCTAATGTGTGTGTGTGTGTGTGTTTAAATCATATGGCATATGGAAACTACTGTGCTGTTTCTGTAGCTGCAGAGAAGAACTATGAAATAGGCCGATGTGGACAGATGATGCAAAGGTCATTTATCCTGAAATGTTACCCTAAATTTAAATGGTTTACGTCACCATACATGTATAATATATGTATTTGCACCAGAACTTAATGTAAGATCATAATGTTTGTGAACAAATATATGGTCTGTTGTTTCTAGCCTGCACTTAATTTACAAGAATAAACATAATTATAACACTAAAATGGTAAATCCCCATTGTACAAATATTAGTAACAATTCTGTATTTTAAGTTATTGATTTATTTTCAAAAGTGGATACTCTTATTTTTGGTAGATATACTACACATGCTTTGAGGGCTTTTAATGGCAAGTTTAAGTATTTAAAGTTATATACTGTGATTGAAACTTAAATTCACCTGTTAAATGCTAGGATAGGTAAGAAGCATATAACGTCTATTACCTGATGGATGCTAAAGTGATGGGAAAGGGAAATGTCTGTTCATTTGATTGTTCAAATGTGTTTCACATATTACTTATACTGTTAATACTTTGTACTAAATATAAAGGGCTTATTGCATGAACCAAGGTTTGCCTGATTGTGAAAGTTGTATGGTTTTACTTTGTTTTAATATAATAATAATTGTTGTTTAAGGGAAACTGTTCTGTGTATTTAAGCAGCAGAAGAGATACAAATAGCCCCAATGAGTTACTTAACCTCAACTATAGAGCAACTGTTTAGTTGCTACAAGCTGGCAATATTCCTAGGAAATCTGAATTTTGAACCCAGTAACACCATATGATTGCCAGACTTATTAAGCATAATGGGGCTGATTCAGTGTTGCACTTCCACCTTTTTTTTAGGTGCAAGTATACAGCTCGGCTAAACCATTTTTCAAAGTAAGGGGTGTTAATGAATTTTTTTTAAATTGCATTCCGGGAAAATACATTACTTTTACACATATAACTAAAATACTGCATAGATTCATGTTTACTCTATAAAATAGAGTTGAGATTCTTAGCTCAACTCTATTTTATAGAATAAATCTAAAGCTATGCAGTATGTGAGTTCTGTGTGTAAAACTAAAGTATTTTCCCTGTATTTAAAAGATTGTAAATTAATTAGCACCCCTTACTTTGAAAAATAGTTTAGCCGGCCCGAGCTGTGCATTTGTACCTTTTTTACCCTTACTCCCAAACTCTGAATCAGTCCCACTTTCTCTGGAATAAGCATTATCCATGTATACTGTGGATTTTAACTTGACCGCCACTGTCTGTACATAATGTAACTGAAAATATTTGCTGGGTGTTAATTACTTTTCTCCCTTCTCTCTTCCTTCCCCTAAATTTCCACCTTCCACAACAGTCTTAATCCAGATATTTCACCAGATGTAAAGTGGGTATGTGCAAATGTAAAAGGTGTGGGTTACATCTTGTGGTTTTTGACAGTTTTTTGAAGAACAATTGCTAGTCTGAGATTCACAGCTGTCAGACACATCCTGCAGATAGACATTAACCTCTCCACTACCAGAGAAATGTCAGGATCGCCTTAATGGTCTCTTACTGTTGAAAGTTACATGTGATTCGATATGTTATAACCCACTCTCTGTAACTCACACTATAACCAACCATTAGGATGGAACATTGTTTTTTCCATTAATAGTCGTTGTACCATTACTTCTTTGGGCTCGGTTCGCCACTGCGAATAGCACATTTTCGACTAACAAACAGCTAACTAATTATTGACTGTCTCTATTTCAAAAAATGTGCTTAAGTAGAAAATTCTTATAACGAATGGGAAACTTACTCATTCGTTACACTGACAGCCAACAGCTTTCCAGTGCAGCACTCGACGATACCCGAAGCATGACTGGAGAGGTCAGTGGACTTAGAAGGGTAGTCTTAGGGTTAGGCTGTAAGGAGGGGATGGAGTGTAGAAGGGGAGTCTTAGGGTTAAGCTGCAGCAAGGAGATAGAGCGTAGCAGGGAATTCTCAGTGTTAGGAAGTCTTAGGGCCAGATTTAATAAGCTGCGGGTTTGGAAAAGTGGAGGTGTTGCCCATAGCAACCAATCAGATTCTAGCTCTCACTTTCATATTACATACTAGAGAATGTCAGCTAGAATTGTATTTGTTGCTATGGGGAACATCTCCACTTTTCCAAACCGCAGCTTAGTAAATTTGGCCCTTAGTCTTAGGGCTAGGCTACGGAGAGAGGATGGAACGTAGAAGGGGAAGGTTATGGTCTGGCTGTGGGGACGGGAGTCTTAGGGTTAGGGTAATGGAAGGGGAGGGTGAGGATTAGGGTTGGAGTTGGGGAAATACTCATCAGTTGGCACTGGGAATTCTTTTTTCGGATATTACCTCACTCAGGAGGGGAAGAGAAAGTCGTTTGCGGTCCCTCGTTGCAAACATGGTGTCAAAGACGGCCCTTTTGTAAAAGTGTCATTCTTAGCGGTGAACCAAACCCATTTTTTAGTATACAGTGGACTATAAGAGTTTTCACCACAGAACACTATAAAATAACAGCATCCAGCAATGGTGCAGTAACCAGTACTTGGTTGTAAGGTACCGTTTGCATTTACCATATGTTTTCAGAGTTTTATGTGGACTTTTATTTTTTATTATTTTTAACTGGAATAAAGGAATAAATTGGCTGTAATTAACATTTAAAATAATAAGTGACCTTACCAATGCTGATTTGTGTAACATGACACAAAAGGTTTTTGGGCAACGTGTCTAATATAATGGTTATAAAATAAATTGCAATAATCAAGAAAATCTTAAGGTATGATTGATTTAACAGCATGGGGCAGCACTGGAATAAAGAACTGTCACATTTAAATAGTTTTTAAAGCAATTTTAGCAGGGCAGGGGAGATGTTGGCTGCTAATGATCTAAAAGTCCCCTTTGGTTCAATACAATATACATAAGTGCACATGCAGTTTATTAAGTATCCTAAGAAACGTTAGTTTACAATATGTGCATGGCTGTCATCTGTTAAGAGTAAAGTCCTTGTACCGAGAAAATAAATGTAATTTATTCCAACTATTTTATCCCTTTATTTTAACATATCACCACTACTGTATATAGGCTAACCAAAGTAGTGCTGGCTGTAAAGTTTGGGAAGAATCTAATCATTTCATTTCAAGGCCTACAGGTGAAACTCGAAAAATTAGAATATCGTTTAAAAGTTCATTTATTTCAGTAATTCAACTTAAAAGGTGAAAATAATATATTACACAGACTCACTACATGCAAAGTGAGATATTTCAAGCCTTTATTTGTATTAATTTTGATGCTTATGGCTTACAGCTTATGAGAACAATATTCAAATTTTTCGAGTTTCACCTGTATATAGAGTCTGCCCTAAAATACCATAACTGTGGTGAAAGTGTCGGTTAAAGCTGCTTCCACACTTCTGTGGGTTCACTCTGGATTTGAGAATCTTGTAGTCCTATTTATAAAGAAAAGAGTTTAGGTGGATGTTTCTATATCAATCAATAATAAGATAACTATTCTGGGCTCTTCAGATCCCTGTAGTCAAGTATCCATGATGTTTTAAAGCATCAAAATGTTTTCTGTACAGAGCTTTTATAAAATTAGTTTTATTCACCAATACAGCAAGGTATGTTTAATAAAGTGTACAAAAACAAAAGAGGGGGTGTAACCTGAAATAAGTACCCCCACATAGGACCTCCTATAGATGCACTCTAATATAATTGTATGTTTAATAAAGGTATGCAACTATAATATATCGTAATAATGAATTTAATGGTAATCTTCATAATAATCTACACAATGGGGTAGATCCAGGACTACGTTTGCCGTACGTTTATTCGCGGTGCGTATTTTCGTGTGCGTAAACTCTATACACTCCCCTAGTAACACCCCTTGAACGTACGTATTTTGTCAAAATACGCTTTCCAAACCCTGCCTTAACTTTTGGCAACGTAACCGCAGTGATCCGCACACGTACGTATGGGCAACACGAATTTACGCAGCTAAGCACGCCCATACTGTACACCTTAAATACAAACCCCCGCCTACTTCACGTGTTTCAGACGTATTTTGGACTCACGTAAAATTGGCACACCCACACGTAAGTATTTACGTGACACATACGTGAATGGCCCATACGTTCACAATTACGCTACGTTACTGAGTGTATTTTCTATGGTGCGCATGTGCAGTACTTACCAAAAGGCGATTTTACGTCTCCGCCACGCGTAAATTTGCTCACAAGCGTTGTTCTGGATCTGGCCCATTGTCAGTAGTTAGGTTTATCTTGTTTTTTTCCAGTAAATAATGTCTGCTTTGTAAGACTTCTATCTACATAAAAAATGTATTACTCTGCACAGGTATAATCAGTAATAAAAAATATCCAGACAGACCCATTCCGAAAATGATGGTGCATTGACAGTCAAATGTAGAACTGCACCTTGGAATTTCAATAATGCGAGGTCCCCATGCTAAGCATGACAATTAGGAAAAACATACTTTAGCATAGATAGATAGATACTTCATGTAGCAAAAAATGTTTTGTGTCTGGCTACTTGGTCCCACTGCATATGTGGACTTGTTTGCCTGCTCAAGCTTCCGCTGATCCACCAAATCTGCACCAAGATATTCTTATGCTCTTGTAACACTCGAAGGTCATTTTGTCACAATAAGCTAATGGTTTGAAAGATTCAAAAAGTTTAAACTTCAAATCACAAAATGATATTGTGCATCTGTAATGGATCATTCGTTATGGTCACACATTGAAATAACATTGATTAGAACGATCTGTTAATTTTTCAGAGTATTTCTTAGTGTATGGCAACCTTAAGCTTTCCAGTATTGCTGAGCTGCCCAGCAATATTATAATGATGTGTAGCACTGCATTGTATGACCAATTGTATAACGGCAATTTGTAAGATAAATCCCTTTTTATGTCTTTTTACTCTGTTTTCATAAGGTAATATCAGTTAAGGGTGTGTATTATATAAACAAGATTAAAATCTTTTAAACTACCCATAAAATGCAAAATCATAATTTTTTCTTAAATATACAGTATAGAAATTTATAACACGTTCATGTTGAATATACAGCATGATAGTTAATAATAAACAATTTAAAGAGGTTAACTATTGCAAGCAAGGGTTTTTAATTCTGCTCTCTTAAATTGGCAACAGAACAGACTGATTGCCATCATTAGTTAAGAAGTTATTGCTTTGGGGAAGGCCTGGCCAACCTGTGGTCTTGTGAAACTACAACTTCCAGCATGCTTTGTCAAGTATCAGCTATTGCATGTGCAGTCAAAGCATGCTGAGACTTGCGCTTTCTCTATACCTGGAGATCCACAGGTTGGCCAGGTCTGCTTTGGGGCGTAGTTTAGTTTGCTCTACTTGGAGCAGATCCAGAGTGGAATTTCACAGTGCACATGCTCAGAACAGGCTGAAAACGGGAGTGAGCATAGAAAGTCGGCCGCAGTGCTCCCCTTGTGCCTGTTTGCACATCTTTGAACGGGGTGTTTCATGATATTAAAATGAGAAAAGGGGCATTTAACTCATTTAAATAGGCGCAGTAGCTGTCTAAGGTACCTGCACTTCCATGAAAATCTTGCACCATGTCAGGGGGTGTGTAAGTCATAGCAGCAGGTAATGGGGACATTGCCCTTATTAAAACCACTCTTCTACATATGGTGAAACTATAACGCTAAAAAGGTTTGATTAAGTAACTGTTTAAAGGACATTTCTGCTGTTAATATATATATTTTTTTTATTTATGCCAGAATAGTAGCGGAATCCCTAATTCAATACATAGCAAAGTGGTAGAGGTTGCGGCAGTATGACTCGCTTCGTCTGCGCTTCCCCTTTTCACTACGTCCTATCCAGTCTTGCGTGTTTTGGCGGAAACACGGAACTTTACATCTGATGTACAACCCTTGCACATTCCGCTTGTGCAAAAACTCTGGATCAGCTGCCTTATCTTTAACTAAGGAACCAGGACCGACTGTGAAAGAGGAGTCTTCTGGTCGCTAGGATAGGAAAATGGCAGCATATTTGGACTGTGCATGAGCCACACCATCAGTACAGTTCTGGATCTAGACTTTTGTACCGATTGTGTCTCTGCATGTGCTAGTGAAGGGAGAAATGTATGTAAGTATTACAGATAAGGCATGCTAAGTGCCCTCCTCCCTAACCAGATGTGCAATGTGTCAGGGTAGGGGTCCAGCAAAGAAGGCTGGATCCAATGGGGACCTGGCATCGGATCCTGCTGGCGTTGTGCTTGGAGTTGCAAGCAGGACCGTAATAAGGGTGGTGAAGCTGGTGCCATCACCCAGGGCTAAAGGGCCTACATGGGCGCCTTAGAAAACCAGGGTGCCTTAGAGAACCTGGATAACAGCACAAGCTTTACCAATCTCCATGGTCTCTGGCAGCAGACTTGGTGTCACATTGCTTGACCTGCTGCTGCTAATAACATTCAGCAGCTGTGAGACACGCAATGTGTGCCCGCATCGGTTTCCAGTACTCTGAGTCTTCAATTGCTTGTAGAAATAGTGTGATACTGAGGCGATATGATCCATTAATATTGCTTGGTTTCAATCACTTGAAAATCTATGAATGCTTTTCTGCAGTGGAGAGGTACAGGGGGTTAAAGAGACACAGAAGGAAATGAGGGGTTTGGAGACACAGAGGAAGGGAGAATGGGGATTACAGAAAGAGACTCTGGGGGTTACAGAGACACGGGGAAAGGGTTGACACATGGGAGAGTTTGGGAGTTAAAACATGAAACAGACATTGGATTAAAAACACAGTCAGAGTTTGGGGATTAGATTAAAATAATTAAAATAAAATAAATACAGTTTAGCACGAAAGAGGAGGAAATAGTGAATAATGAATAAAAATAAATATTCTCTTAATATAACCAAAATTATAAATATATCTATATGAAATGTGCTAATTTTATAATGTTTTTTATTTGTTGGGAGATAATTTAATAAATGTCCCGTAATTAAATCTTTAATTGAATCCACTACAATTATACTGATCAAATTCCTCTTGTACTCTCTAGGGCTGATTCAGATAGATACATACATACATACATACATACATTATATATATATATATATATATATATATATATTAGTATTGCAAGCATGGCACAGCACCTCACTGCTCTAATTCCGTACCACTATTTAAATTTGCTGCCCCCTGCTGTTCATCATGATTTGGCACATGTAAACTATTGCAATGTTTTTATTTTTTCTTTGCAACTTTGTTTCAAGCAAGTTTTTGGCTTCTTGAAGTAACCACTTAATGCAATGAATACATTTCTTGTGGGCACCATGGAAATTCAAGTAAAGCTGTTAATTAAATTTACACTCTGAAAATGGTGATTCTCAATCTTTGCAGTTCCATACGAATACATGCATACGGATTAAAACCTCACTATAATTAACCCTTAAAATGTCCTTACACAATACACATTGAACTAAACTGTCAGGTTTTCTTTCTATAAAGTCAAACTTCTGCTGCCATATGCAGTGGTGAAACCTCTGCATGCTGAACGCTGTCATGTTAGTTTATTCCATTGTGTCAGAGGATTTACTGAAATCAAAGTGAAACACGGAATGCATGTTGCCAGATTGGCTCAAGTGAAATTGTGGATTACTATGGTCGCAACATGTCAATAATAGTAACCTGACACTAGATGGTCTAAACCCAGCTCTTCTTCCCTATCAGTGGGTGATCAATCAAAAGCTTGGTAAATTCTGCTTTACAATGACTGGAAGGTGTGCCGGTAGGTGTTTGGATAGGGAGGGCAACCCACATCCCCTTCCATCTGGCACATGCACAGAATGGCTGCATGGATGCTCTAAGCATAAGCAGAATAACTAACATTTTATTTTGTAACAACTTATTTAATAGATTATGTGACAATGTAAAAATAATAAAGATCCCTTTTCATACAATATATAGCTTAAACATTTCAAATCTTACTAAACTCCTAGTCAATTCATTTAGATGTAATATCTAGTATATTATCTGCATGTTTAACATTTTTGTAATATATTTGATAAGCTTATACAAAAATACACAATATACACAGGTGATTAGCACAAGCTTGCATGTGCAAATCAACTGAAGCTCATTAATGTGCATGCCCGGAACCCTGGGCTACGCATTGGAACGCAGGACGTACAGATATTGTTTCCATCTGTCCTGCAGGTCTGTATGTGGGGCCGGCCAGACCTCTGTGTGGACATTATACACATGATACAATAAGCGCTGGGAGAAGTCTTGTGTGCGGACAAGCAGAGGTAGGGTTCTGGAGCGCTCTTTCAACTCACGTACGGAACTTAGTGGCAAGAACCCGTTCGCACTTCACTACTTAAGTCTGGATCAAGCCCAATGTTATTACACTGTAGAATATCCCTTTAAAACTGTTTAGGACAGAAAAACAAACACTATTACAGTACACATTACAGGGCAATAGTAAACTAATTACACAGTGTGATGACTCACTCTACTGCCAGGGCAGACATGGATCCTGGAATTTCCAGGGTTAACCATGGAGTGTGAACAGGGTCATCCCAGGGACTGTGGCCCTGGGATGATCTGTTGACATGGCAATATCTGACCCGGGTCAGCTATGTCTGTAGTGTGAGTCACTGTGTAATTCGTTTACAATTGGTTCAGAGACCCGGGATATAGCCGGCCCGTGATGTAAAAGGGGCACTACAGAAATAGAAAGAGTCACCAAGCAGACCTGGAATACATTCTCTATTGGGCGTTTCTAAGCACCAAGCTTGGGAAACACTCCAGTACATTGAAGCTTTATTAGCACTGACATGAACCTCCCCCACCTCCTGTCCTTCTGCTCTCTGAACTGTTTAGTACTTCTAAACCCCTATAATAACACTCAAAACTACTATGACCTCTCTATAAGATGTTTTCAAAGGTGTAGTTGTAATTTTCATCAAATGGATTATAATTGTGAACTGTAAATGAAATAAAAATGAATCGCTCCATCCATTTATTTAGATTTTGTACTTTGTTGCATCTGCATCAGTTGTCTACAAACAGCATCTTTCCTAACATCCCTCTAGGAAATATCAAATAACCCTTCACGTAATCAACTTACTGCATATATACACAAACACACACAAATGTTCCCTTACTCAACCGATGCATTCTTCTGACCAGCAACAGTTACAGTAAGCCACAAAATAATAACACATCAATAATACATTCATATTTGAAGTAAATAATTGCACAGTTATATCCATGTATGAAGATGGCCATCAAATTAGCATTTACTCAGGCAGACAAAAAACTGTTAAAAAATGCATGAAGGCAGCTGGGAATTACTGAGTGGTGCCAAGGAGTTTCCTTACCATGGACAGGGTTTCAATGATCTCTTTATCTGCAAACCTTGTGAACAATTGTCTTGATTCTATGTCCAGAAGCGAGCACTATTCTAAAGAGATACACCGACCAAACAGCTACCTGAGCTGGTGGATGGCCACATTGTAGCAGCTGAATAATATATCAGTAACTCCAAAATAGTGAAAGAAACACTAGTGGCAATGCAGTGCTGTCACTTACAATATAGCACTGAATTCAAAAAGCACACCAAAACCAGAAGGAATTTCTGCTAAATGAATATACAGCTACATTGCCATCGAAAAATGTTTTAAAACTTCGACAAGACTAGGAGCTACATTTACTGGGTGTGGGTCTCCAGTTTCAATGGTTGTTTTTGGAAAGGGTCATTCTTTCCCAGCCTTTTCAGAAGTGCTTGGATAATTGATTACTTCTGCCTTGCCAAGGTGGCAAATGGTAAGTATGAATCTAACCCCAACCCTTTTCCTAATCCTAACCCTTCCCTTAACCTAACCTTTCCTTCCCCACAGCCTGATCCTAAGATTCCCTTCCCCGCAGCCTAACCCTAAGACTCCCCTTACCAGAGCCTAACCCTAAGGCTCCCCTACCCAGAGCCTAACACTAAGGCTCCCCTACCCTAACCATAAAACTCCCTATAGAGTGCTACTCACCTGTCCTGTCGGTGTGGCAGTGTTTCCAAATAATGCATGGGTAAGTATGCTGATTGGCATACTTATCCATTCATACATTTTTTTCTAAAATAACTCTCGGCTGTGTCTATTTCTAAAACAGCATTTTCATAACGGCAACTTCCACCAGAATTACTAAAGGACAGTTTTGCAAAACAAATAAGCTGGTTCCGCTCATAACACACGCACACAAAATAAACACAATGGACTAGGATTAAAAAGTAAATAAAAATGTTAATTATTTGCAAATAAAAATATAAAACCATTAAATCCAAAAATTTTAATCAGTAAAAACCAAGCATAAATAAATAAATTACCAGATATCTCCTGCAAAACTGCTAAAACCCAAAAAAAAAAACTGATCTCCAACTTAGCTGTTCACAACCCTATCAGAGTTATACCCCGTTCAGATTACCATGGAAAAGCCGGGGTTTTCATGAAATTGCCGGCTTTCCTGAAAACCCCGGCTTTTTCTGGCAATGTGAACGGTGATAATGAGGAAGTGCCCAGGCTTTTATAGTGCTTGTGATGTCAAAGTTGCAAGAGAGAGGATGATTTTTTTTTTTACATTTGGCGCTTTGGAAACAGAAACAGCTGCCTTTTAAATACAAACTGACGGTGACTTCATACAAACCGTCGGCGGTTTAACAATTATACATCGCTGGCAGTAAATTGACACAATTAACCGCCCAATAGTACATCTGGCGGTTTGCGAACCAAAACCATGCAGCAGCTTCAAACCACTGGACAAACCACCCTTTGGTAAATCTAGCCCCTAAATCACCTTTCTTTTAATGTCCCTTTTCATTAAAATCTTACACCACCAGTGTTAGAAAGACAAATATACTTGACCAACTCTCTGCAAGACCATTCTGTATGCTTTCTAGCAATTTATGCATATCACATGTCCTAAGTTGACAAAGGGTCAAATACTATGTCATGCTTAGGAGTACAGCTGCTTATAGGTACAACATTATGAGGTTCTATGATTGAGTTAGGGGCTTTTAGAGTACCATAGTGACTTAGAGGACACAAGGACGTTTTTGAAGGGCTCTACCCAGCACCTGTCACTTATTCAGGAAATTACCCAGTAACCTGTGCCTCTAGATCATCTCTCCTGTTGCTATCAGGAATTGTCAGTGGATATGATGGGGATAATTTTTTTCCTCTGATCATTTGTTTGATAAAGACTTGAAATTTCACTTATGAATTGTCTCTGCTTTTATAGAAAAAGATTTTATGATAATATCTGTCTTTCTCTAAATGTGTGGTAAACCCATTATAGCTTCATGTGCACTTTCTTTTATTTAACTTGTATAATATGTAGCACACAAACAATACCCCTCACATCAGGGTTTTTATTGGTATTAAAAGAGCATTTAAAGCTCACTGCAATAATATTGGGAAAGTGCCCCTGTTTTAAGCATCCAGAATTTTATATATTTTTTTTTTCCTTTTTCTTCTACACAAAAACTTCATATGGAGTACATTGTAAGAATAATTTTGTAGGTTTGCATTATAAAGCGTTCTGCCATTCACTTTCATTGCTGCCACCTTCAGCACAATTGAACTGTTCTAACTTAGCAGCAGCTGTAGGTAATACAAGTCTTTGATAATGACCCTCGGAATCATTTCAATAAAAGATTATCTAAGATTTTGCTTAGCAGTTGTCTCAAAGCAGAGCTGGAAATGGCTAAGAGGAAAAGAAAAAAATGCTCAATTTGTAGAATGCTTACTAGGTACACATTTTTATCCAATGTTTCAAATACAGTTTTACTGAATGATTTGTACATTGATTGTACACAGACAAATCTGCCCATACCTAGAAATTCCTATTCCAGCTGATGTGAGCAGACATTTTTGTAAAAGGTATAATGAATGGGATCCAGAGTTACAGAAAGTTTTCCGATTTGCTAGACTCCAGAGGACTATTTCCTATGGTTGGTGGGAAGTGCATAAGGCACGGAAGTATTAAGGCATTGTCATTCTCCGGTTAGTAAATCTGATTTCCTTTTCAGATTACCCTATTTCGAATACTCCCCAGTTTAGAATTTTTTTTAGAATGGGTGAGTATGGCGATCGGCATACTCACCCATTCTGATTCTGAAATACTGCCGCCGCCGCTACCACTGGGCCGTAGGGAAAAGTGAGTAACCTTTCCAGGGTGTGGGGAAGGGAGGGTTAGGGTCAGGCTGCAGGGGAGGGAGGGTTAGGGTCAGGCTGTGGGAGATGGAGGTTTAGGGTCAGGCTGCAGGGAAAGGAGAATTAGGGTCAGGCTGCAGAAGATGGTGGGTTAGGGTCTGGCTGCCAGGAAGGGAGGGTTAGGGTCAGGCTGCGGAGAAGGGAGGGATAGGTTTAGGGTAATGATGGGGAGGGTTAGGGTTAGAATTAGAGGAAGGAGTGGGGGACTTTTTTTCCTTACCTTTCGGAGCACCGAAAGCGCGGTGCTCCGTTGATCGATTGCTATGACTCATCATAGCATATGCAATCGAAATCCCAGCCAGTTAGAAACTGGCTGGGAGAAAATGGCCCTATCGAAATAGGGCTGTTCTAAGCTGGGACCCACACCCGTTTTAAGGTAGGTGGGGTGGATCGTAAGCTTGTATGAATGAGGAGAGAGGTCTCCCCTTGCCATGGAATGCTAGAGCCAATGCCGAATCCTTGATACCGTTGCAGTTGGAGCTCTGAGCCTAGTGCCATCATAAGTCTGAATCCGGTCTAAAATGACTAGAGGTAGAGCTTGTGTTACAAATGTCTTTATAATGAGTCTGTCTTTGCTGTCATATGTATCGTATATTGTAACATAAATATCAGGGACGTGATATGGGAAGCATGTGCACTTGTGTGATATTTATGTGTTACACAAATATTTCTTTACAATTAATGGATTATGCGATTATTGTAACTAAAAGTGATTGTAATGATGTCCTTTGGAGCTCAAATTTTGTGTGGTTGACCTTCTTGCACACACCCTATCTACTGCAGTCATGAATTGCATGTTTAATAACATGGGGGCAGATCCAAACCTAAGTGCTTGTTACGTTTCATCCCGTAGCGTATTTACGCTAGAGTATTTTCTATGCACTCCCCTCGCTCGTACGTACTTTGGTCGTTTTACGTTTCCCAAACCCTACCTTAACTTTTCAAAGCATAAGTACGGACGTACGTAATGGATTCACGTACATAACGCCGTAACGCCCTAACCCGGCCTGTACTATACAATTTAAATGCCTCCCTCCGCCTCAAAGCGTATTTCCGGGTGTCGTATGGATGACACGCCCCTTCATTCGTAGTTACGCTGATGGTACGTACATTCAGAGTTATGTGGCGCAACATCTGCCGTGCGCATGCGCAGTACATATGATTTTACGTCAAAAACTTGCTAAAGCACAAAGGAGGAGTGGTTGAATTACGCACTTCTCTTAAAGTTAAATGGGATTCAGTTATACGGCTGAGAAAGTTTAAGACCTCCATGCTGAGGAGACTTCTTTGACAATGCTATCCTATGGAAACAGTCTGTCCTATGTGTGTAATAAGCGAGTGCAGTGAAGGTCTTACAAGATGATGACTGCATTGTTTCACAAACATAACCTTGAATTGTTCAGCTGTGTACCATGGTATGGACAGTGCACACCCAGTTCCTGTGGGCCTACCAGTAGTTCTACCCCTGGTGTGTTTGTCAGATTAACAAAAAGGATTAGCTGATCCTCCCTTTAGATTTTGAAATTATCACAGGGTTATCCGGAGACTCCCGAAATTTGAGCAGGTCTCCCAGTATCCCGCAAGTCCTGACCCCCTGTCAGTCTCTTAATTAAGTCCTGCCCACCCCCACCCCCCCAGACTGCTAGGGATTACAGTAGTGATTGACAGGGGACAAGGCTTAATTATGAGATTTGCATAAACTGCATAATTAAGCCCCGCCCCCATACTGGAATCTATTACCTCCGAGATCTCCTGGAGGGAAGAAATAAAAAGTAGGCAACCCTGAATTATCTCCTTCTACTCTAGAGGTACCCCCCAGCTTCCATCTTATTTACTTTTCTTTTTTTTGTGAGTTATTGCTGGACAAGAATACTGGTGTGATTACTGTTTATCTATTATATGTATGCTTTTGTTTCTTTGTTGTTATTACTTTTTGTTTTGAATAATTGTGCCTATGCATATTTAACATCCTTATTGGGGTTTTTTAACAGTGTATATAAGCATGTGGTTGTACGCAGCATACTGTCATACAGATCACAAGTATCAAAAGTGGCTTCTACTATCCATGCAATTTACATTGGTGGTAAGGTAATCTATATTCAGGCTTGTGTTCTTTGCAGTCAGGCTATAATGAATGTGCCTAGATGCAACTTAGGTGTTGATATATGACTTTGTTTAAGGGACCAGCTGTCAAAAACACAAGTGAAATTAAGCATCCTGAGCATATCTATGAATTATATTCTTAAATAATTCAAGGCTGTAAAATGGTGTTGTTGTTTTCTATGTGTTTTTTTTTATCTGTTTGTCTTGAGTTATATGGAAATTTATATGCACATTACATATTCAAAAGGGTTTTTATTTTGTTTTGTTCCTAATAAAAAGAAGTTGCCTTTCCATTGAAATAGCCCGTGACTTATAACTGTAGCGATGAGGTGGACATTGTTTGTTGACATCTGCTAGGTGGCTTCTCTCCTACCCAAACATCTGCTCAGAGAAAGGGGCTTTGAATGTTCCTCATTGCTGAAAATGACTTGAAAGATTTCCCTTGATTGTCATGCAACCTCTCTATTTTTTCTGCACATTTTATTTTATTTACTTTTTTAATTTGATGAGATTGTGCACAGCCGAATTGGCACGAAAACAAGAGTAGAGGATAAATCAGGACAAAAACATGTTGCTTTCTATTTCGAACTCGACTTAACACTGACATTTTAGATTAATAAATATTTATTTGCAAGCGTGAAGTAATCACAGCTGGATGTGCTACTGAACGTACTCATTTAGCAAACAGTAAGTAACACAATAATAGCTGCTCTCTTTTTTTTTTCAGCGCGTAATAAGCAATCGTAGAAATAATTTTCTCTTGCTGCCGCAACATAACAACCTACAGATTTCACATTGGACATATACTACGAGTTCCTGTAGATTATGTTTCTCTGGGGGGTATTTGCTACACAGACGCTTGATAAAATAAAGAGATAAGAAACGCACCAATACTAAATTATTTAATAGCCTGATGCTGCTACATGTAAATGTGTCTGGAGTTTTTTGGGGGGAGGGGGGGAATGACACTGTCTGCTAGTGCTGTAAAAGGGTGAACATTTGCTGAGGCTTTGTGCTCTCCTCTCTTTAATGCTCTCCTCCACAGGTACATCTTGTGGGTTCATTGAACAGTAATTAGCAGGATTTGTTTTACAATGCAGTGGCTGCTAGCTTAAATTCTGCAAGTGCTTGAGAAGGCAGCAACGAACAGCAAATCCCTTATCCAGACTCCTCCACTTGTTCCTCTTACCTGCAGAGTCAAAAATTACTCATACACCTGATGAGCTTGACAGCCTCTTGTCTGTGCATTCCTAACCCACCACTTTTCATTTCACATCATTGCTGCTTAGACACATTTGTTTTGGCTGAAAGATCTAGGATTAAAAAAAAAGTGGAATTATCGTAAATCTAATAGGATACAAATAACTTCATGTTTGTTAGAGCTGCTTAGTTGCTAGTGCTGGCTGGTTTATCTCTGTGTGATATTTTATTGCATGTCTATATGGATTTTTCCCCTCAGTTTATAAAAAAAAAAAAAAAAACCTGCAGATATTTTCTCTGTGGCCTTAAATAGGCAAGTGTAAAATGAAACAAATGTCACCTAGATAGGCAAAGGAGGAGGTGGTGGTGATTTCATGATAATAGGGTTTAACTTGCATTTAGCATTTCCTCATCCACCTTGCATGCAAGTAAGCACTTTTTTTTTCCTCTTAGCATATTTCATGGCTAAAAGAAGCATGCCTCCCAATTATCCCTCTTTTTACAGGACTTTCCTGATTCGTGAACCATAAAAGGGGCGTGGATTATGAATTTTGACCAAATATGGCCATTTTTAGGTAGAACTGGGTGGAGTTTGGGCGGGGCTTATTTTCTCTGATTTTCAAGATTCTCAATGTTTGGAGCTATAAAAAAGGTACACTAGAACCCATCAGACAGCAATAGCAGCGCTGCTATAGAGATTGGTTGCTGGAGGACTATAAGGTGCATACAAGTCAATGCAGCCTTTTTTTTTTTTTTTTGCTGGTACAGACCATTAAATAAACTATTGGTCAAAAAGATACAGTTTGAGAGTCTGTCCTGGCAGACCTGAAGAGTTCAACAAAATTGATTATCATTAGAAAATAAAAACTATGAGTATGACCAATGAGATTCGTGTGACTTTTTTTGTCTTGGTTTTGCGGTTTTTAACTAGTTTTAAAAAAATCCTTTTTAGTAATATTCGTTTCTCTATAGTTTATTAAGGCTGGATTGTTTAGAAGTGATGTCATTGTATTACATTGCAGTTAATTGCCATTCATTTCATAAGCAATGATGTGCTTCTTACATATAAAATGTAATTTACTTAACTCTGTATCATATTTTTAATATGAGACTGGATCCATTCATTGGCAAACACAGTGCCAGCCGGCTTCTGATCCCTGCATTATCCACCTTTGAATGTGAATGTATGGGACTCCATTCCCCTTTCTTCCACAGACTTAGATCCAAGATCCCCACTATAAGGTTTCTGATTCTAAATTGTGATGGATTTGAAATTTGTCTATGGAGCCGGGGACACCTTTACTGTATAAGAATCCCTCCTTGTGCTCACACCGGCCCTGCAATCAGGAAACATGTCAGATTCCGGCACATGCGTAATTGCAACAATTTGACATTTTCTGTAAGTCTACAAATGTCAATTATTATTACTACTGACAATAGACTGAATCCAGTGCTCAGATCTGATTTCAACTATTTGCTATCTAAGCATGTGCTTCTGATTGGAACACAATCCGCTTTATCCAGATTTTCCATAAAGGATTTACTAAGCTGTGGAAAAAGAAAAGTAGACCAATCATATTTTAGTGGACATTCTCTAGTATACAATAGGAAAATAAAAGCTAGACTATGATTGGTTGCTATGGGCAACATTTCCATCTTTTCTTTTTCCGCAGCTTAGTAAATCTATCCCCAGATATCTTCAGGAACCATGCACTGTGCTTGGATATGTCCCTTTGGTCCGCCAGCGCCCAGAGCACATGCTCTACTGCTTTCGTCCTCACTATATACGGTTTAGGCATGCCATTGGGATTCCACACCGCTGCCATTTTACGCCTGCACAATATGGAAAACCTTAAGGTAGTGTATGGGTATTGGACATTTGTTGGTGCAAGAAAGTAATAAGCAGAGCACTCACATTTTCTGAGTACGACGAAACTGCAATTACGCACCCTAATACATCCAATAATTGCATGCTTTGAAATCAGATTCAGTCCCAGTCCTTTGTGTCCTTATCTGTAATAGAAATTGTGTATAGGCACTTTTCCATCACTGGAAACAAAGAATAAGGGGTCATACGCTGCTGTCACCCCTCCATGATTCAGCCATAGTTCTCTACTGCTGATGAGGTGCATGCAGTTATATTTGTATTGCTCCATTTATTTATAATTCACTCCAGCCTTAATTTATGTTGCCACATTTGTAATGCACTTTTGAACATTAACTTTAAATGGCAAGTTAATAATAAATGTATGCAGAATATGGGAAACTTTCTATTGAGCAACCTTGCTCTAGTTTCACAAATCTAGGAATCTCCTCAGGAATGTGATATCTGATGTGTACAATTATAAGCAATACTTTAGAAGTCTCCAAATAACGTGGACCTGTGTGCCGCCATCGCCTCTGGATTTATGTATTGTATGTTATGCCGTCTTTCCAGGTTCTGGTTTATTTACAGTCTGGTTTAGCATTTTGAATCCGAAGAAAACTGCTAGTTATGTAACTCATGGTGACATCTTCACTAGAGATTACTTAAATATTCAATATTCCACAGACCACACAGTAGGATAAATTGACTATCATCATCCCATCTCTATTCATAGACTATAAATTGTGCAGAATGAGGCTGGTACAATTGTGGAGCAAGATATGTTCACCTCTGTTTCAATCTACATGTGTAGGGACTTTATTCTGTTAACTGTTGCAGTGCTGGACTGTTTAATTTACATCACTGACTACTCTTTGTAACACCGAGACTCTGCTTGTGACGCTGGATGCTCTGGAAAGGAAATCAATATTTAAAGGGTCTTTTTACATTAAGGAATTTGGCAAAAATATCATGAAATCTAATGGCTGCAACTAAGGACCTTTCTATAATAAATACAAAGGGACGGATGCAATTAAGCAAGTTCCTGCGCATGTGCCCAACAGATTTCCAGATGTCCAGCATTTGTAAGCTGGACATAGATATGTACTTACAGGTTTTTCTGTTTTTGCATAATATTTGGGTTCCTTTTAAAACCTATTAATTTGCCCTGTGTTTGGAAAGACAGACAGACAGACAGACACATAAGCTGGGGATACGCTATACAGTTACTGGCCAGGTAATTGGGCAGTTTGTATGCCTGACCAATTTTATGAATGCCAATTTCAGTAACGTACCTGACCGTTAATCAGATCTGCTATTCTGCTTAAACGATCTAACACTGTGCCATTTACATTATTACAGTGCAGCACAGCTGAGAGCTCGGCTTAATGATCTGGCAGTGTGTACACTGTTCACAATTTCCCCACCTAACTGACCATTTGGTTGGGATTCGCAGAAATTGTAAAAACTGTGTGTACCCAGCAAGTACCCAAAACTGTGTGTACCCAAGTATTGAAGACCAAGAGGGAGAGGCCTTAGGCATCTCTAGGAAAGAAACCTTTTTGTTTCAATAAAATTATATATAATAGGCTTGCAGCCTAGTAGTCCATACTTGTATTTGTTCTTTTAAACCTGTGTTGTAATATGAGCTTCTGTTACTTTAAATCCAACCCAAATTGAAGTTAACAGCTGGTGGATAAAGTATTTAAAGGGAGTCTCTTACACCATCGGAACAACGCCCTGACGAAGTTATCACTGACGAAACGCGTAGGGTCGTTCATCGCGTAGGAGGGATCATCAGCCTCCACTTGCTTTCACCTCAACCGTTGCCACCAGCTATGATTGATTGCCGACTTTGCCTTACGGGACGCTGGGAGACAACGCGTGCATCAACCCGCTGGAGCAGTAACTAAATCCTAATTACTATGCTTGGTTCCACATGCTGCGGTACGCTGCTAAGTCACCCACAGTTATTTTGTGTGTTTTATTTGTTTCTGTGAAATAAACTTACTGCACCTGGAAGTGCCCCCTTTTTCCTCTTTTTTCAGAAATCTTCAAGGAACCTGTATTGGACTGGTTCATTATGGAGGGGGGCTGCGGTCATCGTTCTCTTGGGACATTCTGATCTGGAGTTTTTAAGTTTAATTCGTGACACATTGATACTTTGAGTTTTGGACACATTAGTATCTCAATTGAGCACTCCTAACTTTTTGTCATTAAAGCATAGTCACAAAATCGTACAATGGTCGCTCTTCATTTGCCAGGTGTTCCTTCTGTGATATACATGTGGGGTAAGAATTTTGGCAAGTGAACCTAAACTCCAAAATCTGAAACTTTTACTTCACCCACGACAAAATACACAACTTAATTCTAATGTTAATTTTAAATGTATGAACCAACTGAAAACTATCTTCATTTTGGCATCTGGTCATCCAGCTATAACCTCTCTGTAGTCTTAATCAGTCCAATTTTTGTGTCTGAGGTCATGAGAAGAACTAATGAGAGTTGAGTTAAACGACTGCTTGGGTAGATAGAGATGGGAGATTGGTAATATCAAAGATTGATTAGAATAGAATAAGAAAAATAAAGTTTTATTCAATGAAAATTGATCTTATATAGACTACTTCAATTAAAGAATACATGTAAGAATCTGCAACAACATGTATTCTAACCCCTAAAATGCTAATATTCCATAATTAAGGTATATTAAAAAACAAATAAACTATTAACAATAATAAATATTTCTTCCTCTTTAAAGTTACCGTCTTCGTAGTTGCTGTAAGTACTTAAAAAAAAATAGTCAACAGCTGAAACTGCAGTGGGATACAACTTTTTTTTGGGTAGGGGGACTGCTTCAAGATAATGTAAAAATTCTGAATTTGTCATCTGTATACAGAAGGGTGAATGATTGTTATGAATGCCCTACAAAGGACGGAACAATGAAACTGCTTCGTCCCCTGTCAATATGTCAGATTCAATGTACATAGCAGATTCACATCAATCTAGTTCCGTACAGTGATTGATCCTCTCGTAAATGCAAACAAGATCATTTACATATAAATTACATTTATTGGAAAGCAATGTTAACAGAGCAGCTTTAAAATCAAATAGGACATTTTTTAGGGGAAGTTTATGTGAATGAAATTTTGACTCCAGGAAATTGACAGAAAATGTTCAATGAAACTTCCATGAATGAAACCATTGTTAAGTTGTGTACAAACAGGATAATGGAGTAGATCCAGAACTACGTCTGTCTTCCATAGACGGACGTAATTCACTGAACAATAGCTACTACGCATGTTCAGGATCCGGCCCAATGTTACTTCTGCACTGAGATAAATTATATTCATATCTCGATATTCCAACTTCCAATTTTTCTGTGTGTTTTTCTATGGAATACCGGTATACCTCATGTAAATAACATTCTTTTTAGGTGTTTGTTTGTGGGATGCTTTTTACTTTATATACATTATGCAAGTGAACACGTGGAAAAAAGAAATTGCAATTTTTTCAAAGTTACAGTTGAGAATGTAATTAACATGACATCCAGTAAATTGATAAATATATACATTCTAATTCTCAAAGGCTTAACAGTGTTTTGTTGTCATTGTACCAAAGCAGTTAAAACTTAGAATCCCCTGATTTATATTTCTCATATATCTGCTGGTTGGTTTAAAAGCTTGGAAGCAATAAAAAGCAGCTGACTATCGTTCCCAGTCCCTGCAGTTCCCTGAAATTTCGTATTCTGCTAAATCTAATCTAATGCAACTTTGCATACAACTTGGGCTCAACATGTATGTTTAAGATGAGTACCAATTTCTCACAGTGACATATTTATTAAATCCATGCATTGCATTTTCCTCCTGTGTCTGATCTTTCTGAATTCACGGTTTGATTTCTTATCCCTGTGCACCTCTTGTGTGTGCCTCTGTTCATTGTTTAGCTGTATTTATGAGCATTCACGGGCTGATCCTGTTTTAAGATTGCTCTTGTTCCCTCAGAATTGGAATAAAGGATTCTTTCTTGGCACTTCACATGTATAAATGTATGAAACGTTTTCAGATAATTGTTAATTTCCCCTTTAGATGATATGTTCTTGATAATCAGTCTAACAAGGTTACAATACAGCAGGGTTGCCTACTTTATATTTCTTTCCTCCAGGAGATCTTAGAGGGAAGAAATAGATGCTGGTATGGGAACAGGGCTTAATAAAGCGATTTATGCAAATCGTGTCATTAACCCCCATCCCCTTTCAATCACTACTGCAATTCATAGTGTTCCTGTGGGTGGGTGGGGCTTGATAACATTTGCATAATTAAGTCCTGCCCATCCCTAGTAATACTAAGAATTGCTGTAATGAGTCAGGGGACTTACGGGAGATTTTCCAGCTCTTCCGGGATACAGGGAGAACTGCATGAATTTCAGGTGTTTACCTGATATTCTGGGAGAGTCGGCAACCCTGCAATACAGATATACCATATAATCTAGATAGAATACAATGCATGCTGGTCACTGAAGTTTGAAGGATCTAGTATGACAATATTAAAGTACAGCTTCATAGTAATAGCTAAAATGAGGTAAGGGACAAATGTGTTATACCAGAGTAATAACACAGAGCAAAACACTTAAACATGGGAGTTTGAGAATGTGGGGAACCTCTGCTTCTGGGGAACATGGTCGCCAACTTTTGCAAATAAATATCAGTGAGGTTGTGATAGCACTATCAAGGCGCATCCACAAAGTGTTGTGTCCTGTACTGCCAACAGGGTGTGTCTTGTGAATAGCTCTACCCAGAGCTGCCAGAAAAATAAATTCTATATTAAAACGGCAACATCAGTATTTACTGTGACTAGGGAATCCGCTGACTTCTTCATCTTTATAGAAAACCTAAAAGACACTGCACTGATTAACAAGAGACTAAAGTGTATTTTTCATTTCATTATTGAAGCCATGGGGGTCTGTTTACTTCCCTGTTCTTTTCCATGTACATAAAGCTGCACCAGACTCACTTATCTTTACTCTGAACCTGGCAGCTTCATTCACAGTATTTACAAATACTTACCCCTCCTGCGAGGCCCGCGATGATCTGCCGGGTCATCACAGGATTTCTCATTCATACGAAGTACAGGTATGAATGAAGTCCTGCGCATACACAGAGACTCCATTTCGGGACTTAGAAAATTTCAAGACCCGCCATAAAAAATACTGTGCATGCAATTTGTATCTTGTTAAAATACCGTAAAATAAGATAAAAAATAAAATAAAAAAAAGGAAAAGAGGGGTATATGGGGACATCGGTGGAATACTTATATCGGGAGTGTAGTGTAAAATTTTGTAAATATCAAAAAGGTAATTTTTATGCAATAGTGCCAGTGAAAACCGGCACTATCGCATGAAAAAGATCTTTGTAAATAGACCCCATGTTGTCTTAGCTGCCAGTCTGATTACATCATGGCCTCCCTGAAAATGTATATCTCCATAGGCATCACTGCAGACAAATAGGGCAATTTCTAAACTTTGTCATAGTACTGCAATGACTTCTGGAACTGAATCCACATCAGGGAGATTGCCAAACACTTCATGGAGTCAGGGAGATCAACCACTCTTCAGGGAATCTCCTGGGACTGGCAACTATGTCCATAGGAAATTCACTCCCTGCTACTGTAATAGTTTTACCATACAGCCCTGTTTAAAATAAGAAAAAAAAAAAGCACGTGATCAGCGCATGTATAAATGTCTCAGACTCTTCTTGTGTGAATGTGTACTCCTTATAAGTAAAATAGACTTCCATCTGAGGTGGTAGAGGCTAACAGGGTAGAAACATTTAAACATACTTGGGATAACTATAAGGATGGATAGCCTAAAGCTAAATTAAGGATCAAATAGGGTCTAGGGTCATTATAGTAAAAAAAAAAAAAATCTAATTGGATGGGTCATGTGACTCTTGTCTGCCGTTTCTATGTTTCATACAGGATGGCTATACGCCACTTGACATGTTGTGCATAATCTTATTCAATATACTACTAGTAACAGAAAATAATAAAGATTAAGAAATCTACTCCCACCGACCTTGTAACTTTACCTTTCAAGTAGCCGTTTCATTATCTGGTTGCACTGATAATGAACTTGCCTTCAGCTAGATTTCTTATTTAGCTGCAGGTTTCCTAAGCTGTGAATATCATTGCCGGATTTGGTTGGCGGTGTCAAATGCTTTTTTTTTTTGCACTTCTGCTGGTCCTTATGTGAAGATGCAGCTGTCATTATTTCATTTCACAACATTGCCGTGATTTACAAGATTTTTCCACTGATAACAGGTTGCAAAACAGTATATTGTCTGTGTTGTGAAAATAAAAGTATTTTAAAGTGCTATATATTCACCTACTTGTTTATCTCCAAATACACTCAGGTCTGCTAGTGTGCACTCAATATCAGAGAACAACATATCCCTCACATGTTTTTATGATCAACAAATGTATTCAGAGCTGCAATTCCATGTGCATCTATTTGGATAGCACGTATGCTGGCGAGTGTTCACACTCAGATGTACGGCATGCAGAATGCGTTCATTTTTACATTTAGGTCTGGATCAGGCCCAGTGTGAGAATGCCTAATATACACTAAAAATACTAACGTAGTATTTATTATACAGCACTCTCTGAATCTAACTGACAAATTTCTATATGTCTAAAATAGGCAAATAATCAAATTTCATTTAAAATACTAATTCTATTGTTAACTGCATGCATACTGACACTAATATAATAAACTAAGACCACACACTTCTCTCTAGAACCCTATATACTAATATATGAAGCTGATCAAGTCCCCCGCTTTCATTTACCTACCTTTTGTGTAAGTTTGCTGCGGCGCTGTGGTGAGTAAAGGGGGTGACGGAGAGATGAGGCTCCGTCACCAACTTTACTCACCTCAGCACAGCAGAGTCTGCGACTGCCTCTCTCCTCTGCAGCATCTCCTCTCTGATCAATGACGCTGCGTGACCCCAAGGTCACGCTGCACGTTATTCATCAGAGAGAGAGAGAGAGAGAGCCGCAGAGGAGTTAGGAGCAGGGAAGG
>WWET01000924.1:125083-136273 GCA_011038615.1 Limnodynastes dumerilii
ATATATATATATAAACATTTTTTTATTTTTTTTTGTGAAGCTTCAGTTTCTTCAGATAGAAAATTCTCTGTGCTACATTCCCTTGCTTTATTGACTAAAAGGCCACTTAATTGTTTTGGTGAAAGTTCAGTAAAAGGCATTTTATGATTGATTCAGGGAATTAATTCAATTAACATCTGTGAGAGAGAGAGCGTCAAACACCCCAACAAATTAATTTGCTCATTATAAAAATGGATACCATAAGGTGGAAAAAAGGCAGCTAATCGATTTTTAAATCCATTCAGTGCTATTGCCAAAACCAATTTCCAGTTCCCTGGTAGTGGATATCTGTCTTACACAGTGAAAACTACCTTTTTATACTGAAAAGGTAATTTGCCCAGTTACAGTTGTTGCCCCATTTTAAGCCACTGAGTTAAATATTTGATTTGTCCTTAAATATATCTGCAGTAAACCACCCAGTTTGACAAGATTCCTAGTATAATAAAGTCTGTCCCTAGTGTCTAAACTCTCATGTGCTCATAATATTCCTTTATTTTGGATCGAGTGTGACTTTTACTGTTTTCTGACTAGGCATTTAACAAATAAATTAACCACACATGGCAAAAGTACTACGTGAACAAAGGAGGATAAAAATATATATTGTTATATATTGTTTTATTGTCAAAATACAACAAGGATCTTGTGACAATAAAAACATTAGGGAATGGATCCAGAACACACAACCTATAAGGTTCTCTCCTCCTCCACCGTTCTCCCCTCTTATCTCTATCCACACTCGCTCCCGACCCCTCTGCTCTACTGGTGACTGCCAACTCAACTCCAACCTGATAACTACCTCTCACTCCTGCATCCAAGACTTCTCCCGAGCTGGCCCTCTGCATTGGAACAACCTACCTCAACTAATTAAAATTTAATATCAATTGTTGTTTAAGTTTAGGGGTATCTCCATCATTAATTTTGTCATCCAGGTGATAATACTTTGTTTTGTTAAATAAGGGATCTCTGTTAGCTAGCACTGGTGCTCTTTTCTTTCTTTTTGTCAATTATTCAGGGTCTTACCAGCCCTACCTAGCAGCGACTAACAGACATTTATACAAATTTATATATGCTTGATATGTGTAGATTTTGATATATATATATTTTTTATATTTATACACGGTTTCTAAGTACTGGTCCAAGCGCCTACCAGTGAATTTGTGGTTTTTAACCTACCTCAACTGTATGGTGCTGCGGATACTGTGTGGCACCTCATAAACGTTATTAATAATAATAATAACTCAAAACTGTCATTTTCCACTTGCAAGGTGCTGAAAATAACTACATTTTGCAAGTAGATACTCCAGAACCAAACTTCTATAATGGAAATTTCAACGATGGGGTGGTATGCATGCGTTGTGTACTCAAGGTGTGGGTGGGGAGGTATTTAAATAGTACAGGAAGGGCATGTTTCAGCACCTATGTTGTATCCAAACTTCCGCACCATCCTTAGTTTATGTTGAAATGCGGAAAAAATATTTTAGGGTGGGATCCAGATATTGTAACCTCCTTGTGTGCAAAGAAAGTGGCCTCCCCTTGCCGGGGTTTTATTATACAACAGGGATCTGACTTTATATTCTTCGCTGCCGTTGCACTCGAAGGCAGTGGCGGCAGAAGTGTGAATCTGGTCCTTAGAGATTAGCTCTTCGAAGGTATTCTTGTACAAACTGTTATAGAGAGTGGGTGAGCACAATGCGGGGGCCATTCACTGGTGCACGTTAAATTAGGTAAAATACAATAATGTATTGCATGGCATTTTATTTACACTGAATTATGTTAAAAACATTTTAACTTTTGTTGCTAAATGTTTTGGTAAATGAGAAATATAGATTGTTAAAAAAAAATTATTATGAGTAGTTCTCTGGGATGAACTAAACATAACTTTTTTAGTTGTCTTGTAAAATTGAATTTCCTTATTGTAGATATACTTAATTGACTGGTTACTTTACAGCAGGCCTGCCAGTGCACTGGCAGCTATCAGTAACAGGAACACAACAGGATGTGTTGCTATTCAAATATATGACCAAAAGTCACCACAGTGTAAATATGGAACAGATTTACTAAGCAGTGGGTTTGGAAAAGTGTAGATGTTGCCCATAGCAACCAATTAGATTCTAGCTCTCACTTTCCTATTACATACTAGAGAATGTCATCTAGGATCTGGTTGGTTGCTATGGGCAACATCTTCACTTTTCCAAACCCACAGCTTAGTAAATCTGGCCCAGTGTTATATAATGTTTGGTATGGAACGCCAGACCTGTCATTTGTTCCAGCTATCAGCTACGCCTATGCTTTTAAAATATGCCTATAGAGCCACAAGTTGACCAGACCTGTTTTATGGCAATGTTGACCATTCATGTTTTACATTCTAGTCCTCTCTATCACTCATTAACACACTGTCACTCCTTGTGCTCAACTCCAATCTAAAACCAGACCAAAGTCTATCCACAAGATAGGTATTCACCAGAGCCCTTGATGGTGGGGATTGACTTGGCTGCAGGATTGTGGCAGGTCGTGACCCTCTGGACAAGTGCACAAATGCCGAGATGGTGAACAGTATCCAAGTAGTACAGGCGAGTAGCAGAGGTGCGGTTAATGTAGCTGGATACAACAGTGAGGGACAGGAACTAAGGACACGAGGATAATAGGAACCAGAGTAGTAACAGCAGCTGGAGACACGAGAAGTATCAGAAAACTGAAACCGATGGACAAAATACATGACCAGGAACCAGGAAGCCAGAACACACAAGGAAGCTTGAGGACACAAGTCAGTACATGTATATAAACTATTGCTCTGGAGTGAAATAAGCTAGGTGTTTAACTGAGGCATCTGATGGGCAAGTCCAGCAAAGTAATAAATTACTTCTGTGCATGATAATAGCTACACCTGAGTGGGAACACTAGGAAATGCACGTAAACAGAAAGAGATCATGTGACTGACAAGAGAAAAACAAGGAAACTACTTGCAGTGATCGTCACACACACACACACGGCTTAATTTTTAGTCAGCAGTCAATTAACTTACTAGAATGTTTTTGGAGTGTGGGAGGAAAGCCATGCAGACACAAGGAAGACATACAAACTCCACAAAGGCCATGTCCAGGAAACAAACATGTGACCTCAGCACTGAGAGTCCCCACTGACATAGGAAATATACCATGTGTATATGTAGCTATCTATTTAAATCAAAACATTGGATGCTAATGTTCTTCTATAAATTTAAAGCTGTTCTGTTACATTTCTTGCGAATTGACTTAATTAGCAGTAAATATCCTGGTTGTGGCCTGCCATGGACCAGCTGCCCTTACCATCTGCTGGCATGATTTCACCTTGTTATCTACATTGACATTGGATACCTGTCATGATGTCTAAATATTACATTGTATAAACTTGTTATGTATACATTATGAATATTTCATTATCAATGTGTCAGTTTAGATTGATTAAAAGAGAGAGTTCTAGTTGAAGCTTTCTTATGACAAAGCTGTAGGTCTTCTCAAAGACTATGTGGTTATGTTCTTTAATTTTTTAACTAGATTAAACTAACTTAATTTCATGATGTAAATTTTAGTCTTTTTCATGCAGTTGGAAATAAAGATTTAGGACCGTATTTAGAGATCCGTTTTTTCGTGAAGTCCCGTGCGTATTTTTACGATCCCATGAACTGCGCATGCGTAATAGCTAAATATACGCAATCTACGTTGATTTTACACTCAGAAGTCCAGTAGGCACGGATTTGTGAATCGTAAGTGAGAAGATCCGTACGGAGGGGCGTGTTTATAATCCGTCCGGAGGAGGATCCGTGTAAGTGGGTGGGGGGGGGCATTTAAATGACAATTTCAGGGTGCGGTGAGGGCGCGGTTAGTTAGATATACACGTACGGACGTATTATATGCTCGGAAATACACACTTAAAGATAAGGGTGGTCGAGGCACTCGTAAGTCACCATCAACCCGTCTGTGTGAGGGGAGTGTCATGGTTGTTGCCTTCCAATGGCCATGCGTATATTTACGTACTTTAAAGAAACGGATCTCTGAATACGCCCCTTAGATAGATCCATTAGCAATGGGCTACTATATCCAGACTTTCATGCGTTTGCATTGTAGCCATACTCACTTTCAAGGATGAACCTCTGACAGCCACAGGCTTCCTAATGACTCTTGCACTCAGAGATTTAAAGTAGCACAGAAATCATCCTATAATTTCCCTGCATGCAATAAAGACAATAATAATAACCCCCACATTGCACCTTTTGGTGCTAAATCTATATCAACCCCACTGTGTGCAACATGGAAGAGTTAATTTCATATTCAGATTTCCGTACCAGTGATGAGCCTGGACATATGTTCTATACTGGTACATTTCATGGACATAGCAACTCATAGACGTGTGCCTAAACAGTGGCATTTCCTCCTAATACCTTCTTGCATCTTCAGGGTACATAACAGACCAATGTGTGTTGCAAGCAGGGGTGTAGGAATCGCCCCCCATTGATTTTTATTGGGGGGCAAAGACTGTGTTTTGCCCCCCCCCATGAACTTCTGCACAAAGGTGAATAAGGATGAATGAAGCGAAAATGGGGATGAAATAATAGCTTTATTTGAACTCATCAACTGTTATCGCAATTTGCAATAAGAATAAGCAGACACAGGAGACCGGGATGCGGTATTTCCCATTGACTGTTCTTATCATTTGTGCGACAGCGCAACAGAGAGAGCGAATAATTGTGGACTGTGGACAGTTAAAACGTTAGCAGCAGTCTCATTGTTGCCAGATCGTAGGGTAGACAGTGATTACCTCACGAGAGTCATGGCTCCCAGAGCAGGTTCATGTAACGCCACCCCACCCCTTCCAGTGTAGCAGTAGATCCTTCATGATACTTTCTGAACTTTTTTCTTTATAAGCCTTAGTATACAGATTGATTGATTGATGACTTGGTTTATTAAACAAATGCTAAGTGTTCTGTTCATAAACATTTAATAAACAACTTCTATTGATGAAAAACGATTCACTTTGTCTAGTAACAAAGATGAGATATAGTCATTTAAATTTATTGCACATACCATAATGTATAAATACATTTTTATTGTAAAATAAACAATTAAGCTGAGGTTTGCCAACCCCAGAAACACTGACGGAAATTAACATAGGAGTTTTTGCATATCGAAAATCACTTTCATAACTGTCAAAAATGACATGCAAATCATGAGAAAGGGGGGCTTCAGGCCCTATAGTAGTCCTTGGCCTTTTGCCCCCCCCTTGAAAATTTTCGTTCCTATGCCACTGGTTGCAAGGGCAGGGTAAGATCCTGAATTGTCAGGCAGGTTTTTTGGGTGTTGGGGGGAGGGGAGCTTGTTGTTTCTGACATTCTCTTGGGCCTTTGACTTTCTGAGCATCTACAAATGTTGGCAACTGCCTAGTAAACTCCTATATAGGCTTTTATTTGTAGTATTCCATTCCCAAGCATGGCCTGACTGACCACTTGCTCCATCCTATCCATGCTCAGAGCCAGTGCCCTCTGCAGCAGGGAGCATTGCTGTGAGCCCTTACTGCCAGACTGCACAGCATCCACACTAACTATTATTGAGTAGTTTTCTTTTTTTTTACTGTGTAATTGCAAATGGACTTGGAGATTGCATGAACTGCAGCAGTAGGAAGGAGATTTGTGTTTCTGTAATGTAGGTGATAAAATGCATTACTGCACTTTTCACTGAATGTCAAAATATTGCTGTTTGCTGTGAAAATCAATTGTTCCATCTTGTTTCTTTAACACTGAAAATATCTATTACACTTTAAAGGTCTCAAGACTTGTTCATCTTACGGAGTGACATATTTTATGATGCTTTAGCTCAACTATCAAATTTCTCCAATCTATTTGGTTTACAACTGGGGCTAATCTTCTATATCCCTAATGCTATATACTTTACATCAATGCAAAACATGTTCTTTCTTTGTACAATTTTAAAGATTTAGTAGCTGCTAAATTGTTAACATTATTTTGCAGACCTTGAATTTCTTAATGCCCAGTAAGTTGTGGCTAAGCCCTCACATATGATTTGAAATTACACACATGTCCTATTTTACATGGAGCGGGTGAATACAATTTCATGTAGGGTTTGTAAGTTCCATGTCTGCGAGGGGAGTTTTCTACCCTTGCCAGGGTTGCAGACTTTTAAAACCTTTAGATGCATGCGGGGGGGGGCTTAACAATGTGATTTATGTAAATCATGTTATTAAGCCCCACCTCTTGACTGTTCATTACTCATTTTAGGCTTATGTGTCAAGTCCTTCCCTGTCCCTAGCAACACTAGTATACTAGTGTTGCCAGGCAGGTGGGCAGGACTTGAGGCCGTGGTTTCATGGAATTTGTCCAGTTACAGTTGATGCCCCATTTTAAGCCTCTGAGTTAAATATTTGATTTGTCCTTAAATATATGCGCAGTAAACCACCCAGTTTGACAAGATTTATTTTGTATTATATTGTACTTTATATTTTAATATATGTATGAAGTGTGACTTTACTGTTTGTACATTTAACAAATAAATTAACCACACATGGCAAAAGTATTACGTGAACGAAGGAGGATAAAAATGTATATTGTTTTATTGTCAAAATACAACAAGGATCTTGTGACAATAAAACCGTTAAGGAACAGATCCAGAATCCACAACTTATAAGGTTCTCTCCTCCTCCAACGTTCTCCTCTCTTATCTCTATCCACACTCCTTCCTGACCCCTCCGCTCTGCTGGTGACTGCCAACTCAACTCCAACCTGATAACTACCTCTCACTCCTGCATTCAAGACTTCTCCTGGGCTGCCTCTCTGCTTTGGAACAACCTACCTCAACTGTGCGGATACACCTTATAAACGTTAATAATAATAATACCTCAAAACGGTCATTTTCCGCTTGCAAGGTGCTGAAAATAACTACATTTTGTATGTAGATACTCCAGATCCAAACTTGTATAATGAAAGCGTTTTCATGGAAACCATAAGCCTCAAGTTCCTTGCTGGAGATTTGCCCGAATTTCCCAGAGATTTGCCCGGATTTTGGGAGTCTCCCGGGCATTCCAGGAGAGTCGGCAACCCTGACCCTTGCATGCATGGACTTTAAGAATGCATGCAGGTAAGTCCATTCTGTACTAACAAATGCAGTGCAGCGCTCGTCATGACCATACAAGCTGACATTTTGGATAGAAGATGGAGATTCTAAAGCACTGCCTTCTGTGATTTTCATCAGTGTCATTATACTGAATAATTAATTTCGTTTGCTTGTTATTGGATCCCTCCCAGTGGCAAATACAGGATTTTGAAAGGGGGTTTCCAATGCGTGTAATACATGTGGGATAGATTAGCATAGCTGCAAACATTTTGGAGCCTGAAAATAGGACAAATTAGCTCCACTCCCGACCTGCCCCCCACTGTCATGCCACCGGGGGAAAAATTACCCCTAACCTGTGTGTGTGTGTGTGTGTGTGTGTGTGTGTATGTTGGGGAATTAGACAGTAATGTGGCAGAGGTTGATGTGAAGGACTGTGTGTAAAATTGTAAAGAGCTATGATGGTACTGCTAAAAATAAAACATATGTAAAATGATAATACTGATAATATGGTCATACTATCTGACTGCCAAGACATGTAAGACATTAATTATCCTGTGAAAGCAGGAAGTTTATAATGTAGAGTTGAAAATAATTAAAATTCTACCTTAAGGAATTGCATTGGTTATTGGCTGTAACAAGTCCTGGTTTTGATATTACTGATTTATAAGTTTCTTCTTTCACATATTTAAATAGTAGTTTTATTTTGAAGGTACACTTCTAATAGCAATAGTAGCACACATTACACAATGAACCAGAGCTTGTGACAGTGCATAAGCACTATTGTATATGTTGTGATCTATTCACCGCCCCCCACATGCTTCCTGTTTTTCCCATAATTTTACCAACTGTTCAAATAAAAAATTAGGACTATAGACTCAAAGCAGCGTTCACATTAAGATATATCTAAGATATATCTTCACACGATGGCTAAACACATTGTCAAGCGAGAACTGAAGATTAGGAATAAAAAGGGAATTAGGAAACATTAAAAAATTATGAAAAACACGGTACTATGGCGGTACTATGCAGACATCTTATTGCTCAGGCTTCCAGAGCTAAAAGAGAGAGATTAGCTAAATTATCCAAACTAACTGAAGACCTACAGAGGCTGGAGACCCAACATAAAACCCATCCTACCCCCAAGATTCTTATCGCCCTCACCACAACTAGGGGTGAGTTGAACCTGCTAACAGCCTACCAAGCCGCAAATAAACTTAAGTGGCTTAATCAAAAATTTAATGAAAAAGGGGACAAAGCAGACTCTCTTTTGGCTTTAAAGCTGCGCTCTAGGATGTCCACCCGTAATATCCTGGTAGTTAGAACTCCAAGTAGGTCACTGACTCACAACCCCACACTGATTAAAGCTCAGTTTCAAAGATATTATTTGGAGCTGTATAACCTCCCAAACCCCAACGCCACCTGCTCACTTGATCATCAGAAGGTGCTTATCAATAACTTCCTCGTGCCTGCTAACTTACCCCGTTTAACACAAGATACCGCGGCTAGCCTCTTCTCCGACATCACACTTGAGGAGATTGAAAAAACCATTAAAGCACAAAAATCACGGAAGGCCCCGGGCCCGGATGGATTCTTGGCTGCGTATTATAAAAAGTTCTGCAATGTCCTATTCCCACAACTTCTCAATGTGTTTAACTATATTTCTCGGGGAGGTGCTTGGCATCAGTCTTCCTTGGAGGCCAAGGAAGGCAAGGATCCACTCAGCTGCTCTAGCTATAGGCCAATTTCTTTGCTTAATAATGATATAAAGCTTTTTGCAAAGATTTTGGCTAATAGACTGGCGGAGATGCTCCCTGGACTGATCCACTATGATCAGGTGTGTTTTATGCCAAGTAGACAAGCCAGGGATAATACGAGGAGGGCCGTTGACGTCATCCATATTGCCAACCAGCGAAGGTCCTAGCTAGCTGTATTATCTTTAGATGCGGAGAAGGCTTTTGACAGGATTTCCTGGCTTTTTATGGCAGAGGCCCTCCAGTATTATGGATTTTCAGGGACCTTCCTAGCAGGTATCTTCCCTATACACATATCATTTGGCGAGGGTGATGATTAACGGTGTCCCTTCTGAATCCTTATCCCTGGCTAATGGGACGTGGCAGGGCTGCCCACTGTCACCTTTGATATTTGCCTTGGTAATCGAACCCCTGGCAGCAATAATACGAGCTACTCCAACTATCCAAGGGGTGAAGATAGGGTTGGGCGAGAGTAAGATTTCACTATTTGCGGACGACATTCTTCTGCACCCTACAGCAGCCGAGAACCTCCCTCCCTTACCTTTTTCACGTTATGGAAGAATATGGGTGCCTATCTGGTTATAAGATTAACATTTCCAAATCAGAAGCTATGCTGTTGCACTGCCCACCTGAGCTGAAGGAGCAACTGAAATCCCAATACCACTTTAAATGGCACATTAGAAAGATCAAAGACCTGGAAGTCTATATTACCCCTTCCTATGAGTCCCTCTATAGGGAATATTATCCACCCCTTTTTAAAATACTCAAGGATAAACTAACCAACTGGAGACCCCTGTTTGTTTCATGGCCGGGGAGGATCATAGCAATTAAATGAACACACTCTCAAAATTGCTATACTATTTTCAGTGCTTACCAGTGAGGGTCCCTTATCCAAACTAGCTACACTTGAAAAAGCGCTTTCTCGGTTCGTATGGAATGCCAAACATTCGCAGATAAGACTTTCCCTTTTTAAAAAACCTACACAAGAGGGGGGAGGTAGAGGTTTCCCAGATGTGAAACTCTACTACTATGCAGCACATCTCGGTCAAGTGGTAGCGTCATTTGCCCCCCCTTCCTCTTTCCTGGGTTGACCTTGAGGCGTCACATTTACATCTGAGAAGCCTGTCCTTTTTGTGGGGCCTCCCTAAGAGGACTGCACTCCCTCTAGCTGGTAAATGTTACCAACCACAAAATTTACCTTTTCACTATGGGACAGATGTAAGACTTACTTTGGTGTCCCCCAAATACCCCTATATAGCTCCCCACTATGGGATAACCCAGAATTCCCAGCCGGTACTTCTAGGGGTTTTTCCCAGAGATTTCTTAGAAAAGGAATATGTTATGCAAAACATCTAATAGTAAGATGTTCTCTCCTTTCACTGGAGGAGCTGAGGGCCCAATATCCGGTTCTCTCTCTGTTTCCTTGAATACCTTCAGCTCCGACACTATCTGGCCTCACACGCCTCTGAAGCGCGGCATATTGATTTATCCCCATTTGAATCCCTATGTTTGAATGCCCCCTTGGGGCGAGGAACAATATCGTCTATATGCAGAATGTTGATGGAAGCTCATTTGGATATAGGAGCTAGGCATGAGAAAGACCTGGGTCCTCTTCCCAGAGGAGGACATATGGGAGACTATACGGGGGCAGGCAGCTACCTGCTCCATATCCCACACACATTAAGGAGAACGCATATAAGGTCTACTTTAGGTGGTATTACACTCCAGATAGACTGGCCCAAATGTACGTAGATGGGTCCCCTTTGTTCTGGAGAGGCTGTGGACAGAGAGGAACATTCCTACACAGCTGGTGGACATGCCCCAAAATTGAAACCTTCTGGGACAGAGTGGCTTCCTTTATATCATCCCTCTTATCATGCCAGATTAGCAAGAATCCTTGTTTTTTTTTTGCTGTGCTACCCTAGGGAGGATCTAGACAAACCTTCTTAAAAATGAACTAGCCATGTGCTGGCAGCAGCTAGATGCTTAGTAGCCAAATGGTAGAAGAAAATAGAGCCCCCGTTGATGGCTGCCCTGTGTCAGTCAATCTGGTATATGGCCCATATGGAACGTATTACTCATTACATTCATGAAAAGGAAGATGAATCTTTGACTATCTGGTCTCCTTCGCTTTTACAATAGCGGCAACAAAACATTTTACTTTACATGAGCGCGGTGATGGCTGTGTCAGTCAATCTGGTATATGGCCCATATGGAACGTATTACTCATTACATTCATGAAAAGGAAGATGAATCTTTGACTATCTGGTCTCCTTCGCTTTTACAATAGCGGAGCGGCA
>WWET01000924.1:137400-168463 GCA_011038615.1 Limnodynastes dumerilii
GTGGGAGGTCAGCAAACCGGGAGGCCACGATGGTAAACGGAGAGCAGGGAACCCCCTGCCCTCGGCGCCCTGGAGGAAATGGCAATGGAAGCACACACCCCAATCATTGTGCGCACCCCGGCGGGTAACCGAGGAGGCAACCGTGGAAGACTAGCCGTCAAGCATAGTTTCCAATGTTCGCTCAAAGGGGGAGTGCCATCCCCAAACCATACCTCAAGCCAGATCTCAAGCGCCATACCTGCTGACCACACCACCAGCACCGCCACACTATGCCCCAACTGCAAGAAAAAGACAAGTTAGCAAAAACTAAGGGAAAGGGAGGGGGGGAAAGAAAAATCCAGAAGGCAGCAGGCAGGAAATAATTAAGCATATATACCCTATGCAAACCCCACCCCCTCTCTATTCTAACTGGCTAACAACTCACACACTATTAACCCTTTGCTGCCTGATGTAAGGAGCCTGCCAGTCCAGGCTTTTATAATCTTTCATGCCAAATGGCATTCTCTCTATTAAATACAAGCAACATGATGTATCGAATCAGTCACAGAGGCAGAACTTGCCAGGGCCAGATTAACAATGGGGCTAATGGGACTACAGCCCCAGTCCTCCATCTGAAAATAGGCCCCACACACTGAAGATCTCCAGGCCTCCCACTGCAGTGCATAAGTATAAATGTCAGGGACTGACATCCTCCAAAGCATACTATATAGTGTGGCACCCTGATCATTTACACCCACATGGCCCTTAATCCGGCCCCGGAACTAGCGAGTTGTGGGCCCAGGTGCAAAAAAAATGCTTTGGTCCTGATGATATCCAGGTAACCCAGTGGGGAGCTTTGGCGGCGCGGTGATGACAGCTGTTGGTCCTTGTATCAGCATGGGCCCCAGAGCCGTTGCACCCGCTACACCAATGGTAGTTCCGTCCCTGCAGTTACCCTAAGTATATTCCCTGGCAGGTGCTTGTCTAAGTATGTAATTGATCTCTTTTAACCTTTCTTCATCTATTTAGACTGCACATACAGACACAGAAGCTGATAGTTATATAGTATGGTATCACCTTATTTATGTGTCTCTATTTGTATTGTCAGTCATTCCACACTGATCTAACTATATACAATATTTAAGAAGCACACTATAGACCAATATTAAATGCTATAAAACACAACTCTCCTGAGCTGTAAAGAATAATAGGACTTCCTACAAACTTATATGGTCTGTTTAATAACCTTACAGCATTTGTAGTTCCATCTTCGCAGTAAATCATCAAATAACAAGAATAACATATCCTGCAGAGTGAATCAAACTGGCAGTCCTTCATACCTCACCCCTTCTAGTCATAAACTCCTGCTACTGTGGTCTGACACTGTGAATCGGGTGAATAGATTAATTGGAACCAGCTTTACCTCTCTAAACTGCAACGTTAATAGATGGCGCTCTACAGCTACTGACACTGCTGCATCTTGGTCACACATGGTAGCCTTATATACAGACTAATACCAAGAACATCTTCTAATCTATAATTAGTTAAAACCCCTTTTTTCCATTCAACGACAGGATGTTTATGAAATTCTTTAAAAAATATTGAATGTAACATCATTGCTTGACTGTTAATGAAAAATAGTGTCAAGGGCCCGATCCATACTTTTTACGTATGCGAGCTTACCTAAGTTACGCACTTCTAAGTATAATGCACGCCCCTCTCATGTGCGTAATTAGCTGACATAGGGATGTCACACCCTATCTACGATGTTACGGATGATGAGTAACATCTGCCGTGCACACGCGTAGTGCGTTCCCACAGCCAGACTTGCGCATGCCGTATGCGTGATTTGTCTGTATTTATTAAGTCTGGATCAGGCCCCAAGAGGTTATTTCTGTTTATTTAATAAAATAAAATATGGTATAGAATTTAAGTAATGACCTAAAAATGTATTTGTGATCTCCAGCATTTTTTTAAATAGTATTAAAGAAAGCATTAACGTGGTCATCATATAGTAAGTAAAATAATTCATTATATTCTTAAAATGGTTATAGTTGTGTGCATCTTAATGCTGAATTACTAGGAATGTAATAACGTAAACATTTTAACACTTTACGCTATCTCTTTGGTGGTAACATATGGTAGATGGGGTGTATGTGAGATCTGCTTGTCTTGACTAAGTTGATTGTAGAAATCGTGAACCATAAACCATTTGCACACAATAAAAGACTAAAATTTAGCACATTTTATCGGTACGCTAGACACCTATCTGCCACCCCCTAGCAAAGAACAAGGGACTGTACCAGCTGTTCAAAACCAGATGTAATTATTATAGGTGGAATATTTTAATGTAGGCAGACGGTAAGTAGAAGATAATTGTTCAGCCTGGGCCTGAGGGAATTGCAGCAACGGGACAGAGTTTTTTTTACAACTGTTTATTGGGAGCTTTTTAGTGATTTAATGCTTTACTTCTCTAATATTGTAAAGCTAATTTGGAACCTGACCTGATGGTATATTAAGAAGACCATGTAGAGTATGGAAGGGAACAATGGCTGGAAACATTTGAAATGTGGTGGGGACCAGGTGGAAAATAAATTTAAACATTTGTTGGATATAAAACTGACAACGTCTTCGCAAAATAAAAAAATATATGACCTATAAATAGCGACAGCAGAAGCACTATTGCTAAGTAATTCAGAGCTAATGTGCTGGAGGAGTATGTCTGTAGATGCAATTATTCATTCTTGTTTTATACATTTTTCTTCCTTCCTTTACAATTCTTACACCATCTGTAGTTGTAAGTTTGTACAATGTTGCTGTAGGGTGATGGAAATAAACTATTAAATCCAAAAGAAAAGAATTTCATGAATTTTGTTTAGGATGGGAAGATTTTGTTGGTGAAAAGGTGATTTTACATTTTCAAAATGTTTCAATTATACCCAATTAAACAACTTAATTTTACCCTAAAGGGTTATAATCAAGGAATATCAACATGGTAACCCTGTATTGTGAAAGGCAACAACACAGGATTTACACAGTACCATAATGTGGATTAATAATTGCTCGAAGCCATGATAAATAAACCATGTCTGACTCAAATCTTGTGTGTGTGAAAAGGATATGATTTAGACTCACAGATTAGGGTAGCTGTCTCTGTACTGTGTTCACATAGATCTATCACTCACAGGGTTGCTACATGACTTTTAACTTCTTCTTTTGCCATTTCCCAGCCCTGAAGACTCCTTCGGGCAGCTTAGGGTCTCTAAACATTGTCACTCTTATTGTGTATTAGTGTTTCCATCCTGAGCATCATACACCTTTAATACAAGATGTGTTACACGTACAATGTCAGATATAATAAATATAACGTTCCGCTTGTTCACTCTTGTCTTTTGAAATTAATGGATATTGGCACTTGCTTTCTCTTTGTTCTGGACTCCTTAACATAACTTGGAAATGGAAGAAGAGCAAAGAGAAATGTCCTATGTGCTGTAGTGAGGTTGGTCTGTGAGACTTTTCATGGTGTTTTGCTTTTGATTGAGCATTTAGGTTGGTTATGAAAATTGGTAGACATTATGATAATGAGCTCTGTTTAGTAATATTATTTGGTCCACATATCGGACACATTTTTGTTAGCTATACTGAAGCCCTCAGAACATTTCCCTTGACTTCTGTTGGTACTGTAAAAATAAATGTCCTACAGTAAGTCAAGAGTGAAGTGATGCTAGTTTCTGAGATGAAAAATCACATTAAAATGCATTGCTTTGCGTTTATATTCTACATTAGGTGTACGGTCCAGTAGTCGTGGAACATAAATATGCGACAGCATGACAGAAATGGGTAAAGGATGACATATGGTAATGAAGGTCCATGAATAATAATTTTCCTGGTACCATCCCATGGATGACACCTCAGAAATACAATGACAATAAGTGGGCCATTAAACTCTCTACAGCAGAAAACATTTTCTCTTTATAGAAAGCATGCACAGTGACCCTTATTTGAAAGAGATGGGTCTTTTAATGCTGTTGCCCAGGTTTTGGTCTTAATAGCAGCTTGTGGTTTGGCAGGAATGAGTGTTTTCCCCCCTCCCTGATAGTATTCATAGGAATTTTCTACAGTGTCCATCTAAATTATAACATGTACTTTTATGAATACATTTCGTTTATTTTAATTAGTAATTAGTATTAGGAGCGGATTAACTGCACATGCGTAGTAACTTTTTCCACGTAAATTACGTAGTATTTACGTATGTAAGTACTTTAGGCACGCACTTGTGAATCGTGCCTAGGGACATACATACGTATGGAGGGGCGTGGTGTTTATCCGGACGGTAGAAGTTACGTGAAAGTAGGCGGGGGGAAGCATTTAAATGGGCATTTGAGGGCACGGTTACATAAATACACATGTTTGGAAGTAACATAAGCAAGTAAATACACACATCGAGTTAAGGGTTCCGTATAGAGGTGGAAGTCACCGAAAACACTTCCGGCTGAGGGGAGTGTTATGGGCGTTGCCTTGCTACGTGCATGCGTAAAAACACACACTTAGTAAATACGGATCTGTGAATCTGGTCCTTTGTGATGAATAGAATTATTACATTTGTGGAAGGGATATATCTTTGATGTGCAGACGCCATGCTGACTAATGGATAGTCAGAAACTGGACAATGCATTATTAACAAATAGTAAACTTAACAATCTGTTAATCTTAGTAATATTGGGCCTGATCCAGAGCTACGCGCTCGTATTTAAGGCCAAGTGTATTTACGTCCTTGCGTAAAACCCAGTTTTACAGACGCCAGATCCAAACCCGCGATGTCAAGCACACCCACAAATCGTAATTACGAATACAACCTTACAAAATCGTAATTTTCGAATTGTGTGCTTACTACATAACTAACTGTGGATCAATCGTGCATATTTACGGCAGTACTAATTCTGGATCGTTCCGCCATATTTACAACATTACTAACTCTGGATCGTTTGGCCGTATTTACAACATTACTAACTCTGGGTCGTATATACGCTTTTATTGTTGTGTTTAAGTTTTCATGTGTATGTTTTGTGAATGTACTAATTTAAGGCATTTTAACAAATAATGACGTCTTTTTGAAATAAAAAATACCAATCTAGATGTTTATTTTTTGTTAAAAATAAAAATTTCTAATATATGTGTCATTGTAAGAACTTCAGTATATTATTTTTCAAAGCTATTTGTATGGTTTTAATTGTGTGACATAACATGAATGATATGGTACAGTGTGTGTAGATTTCTAGGTCTATAAATAATATAGGATCGTATTCACAGATACGATTTTGCGTGGTTTTCCACGCGTATATTTAGGAGCGGAGTAACTGCGCATGTGTAATAACTTTTTCCATGCAAGTTACATAGGATTTAGGCACGGAAGTCCATTAGGCACAGACTTCTGATTCACACGTAGGGACATACATACGGAGGGGCGTGGTTGTCTTCTGTACGTGTGTTGTTACGTGAAGTTGGGGGGGAGGTATTTAAATGAGCATTTGAGGGCGCAGTTATTTACAACATTACTAACTGTGGGTCATATATACGCTTTTATTGTTGTGTTTAAGTTTTCTTGTGTATGTTTTCTGAATGTACTAATTGAAGGCATTTTAACAAATAATGACGTCTTTTTGAAATCAAAAATACCGATCTAGATGTTTTTTTTTTGTTAAAAATAAACATTTCTAATATATGTGTCATTGTAAGAACTTCAGAATATTATTTTTCAAAGCTGTTTTGTATGGTTTTAATTGTGTATATGTTAAATGTGCTGCATGTGTATGTTACTGTGTGACATAACGTGAACGATATGGTACAGTGTGTGTAGATTTTTAAGGTTTATAAATAATATAGGATCGTATTCACAGATACAATTTTGCGTGGTTTTCCGTGCGTATATTTAGGAGCGGAGTAACTGCGCATGTGTAATAACTTTTTCCATGCAAGTTACATAGGATTTAGGCACGGAGGTCCATTAGGCACAGACTTCTGAATCACACGTAGGGACATACATACGGAGGGGCGTGGTTGTCTTCTGTACGTGTGTTGTTACGTGAAGTTGGGCGGGGGGGCATTTAAATGAGCTTTTGAGGGCGCGGTTAGTCATGTACGTACGTACGGAAGTAACATACGCACATAAGTACACACGTACAGTTAAGGATGCCCTATGGAAGCGTAAGTCACCAAAAACCCTGTTCATGCTAAGGGAGTGTCATGGAGTTGCTACGTGCGCGCATATATTTGCGTACTTTAGACACACAAATCTCTGAATCCGGTCCATATTCTAAACTTCCTTATTATATGTGGAAGTAAATGGAAAGTCCCCTTTTTAATGTTCTGCACTGTTGCTCCTGAATAAACAATTTTTTATAGATTAAAAGATGTTGAACTGTTGTCACATCTTTAGCATCTGAAAGAAAGGATTCGTATTCGTAAAAACATGATCTAGGAATTGTAATAAAGTAAAAGTAATAAACTGGACATAGGTGATTTTTAGTATTGTAGTATGAAGAGCCTTAATATCAATGCAAAATCATGGTAAAACCTCTACAATCTTAACTTACACTTATCCTATATGAACTGAATATTAAGATACAAATGCAAACTCTTGTTTTTAATTTATGGGATGGTATACAGTGTGTTAATTGTATGTCAATTAGAGGCTTGTAGTTGCAATTATGACTTGATAATTGTTTAAAGTAGTTTTGAAGTTGGACAGGACCATTCCCTTTGGTCAATCTTGTTAGAGTTGTACAAATTCTTCTCTCTGATAGTGTTCATTGTTGTCAGGGTCGGCGCGATGCACTCCTCGGGGGGATGCGGAGCATCCATGCGCCACACTGGATAGGCGCCGCCACTTATCCCCCTGCTTCTCAGAGCTGACATTTAGCATTCTGTAACAATTGTGAGAGCCAGCACCGGTCCTCAATACAGCGGCACCAGCCTGTGCTGTATGTAAATGCTAATGTCTAGCCCATGTGACCGGTCACCTGATCAGAGGGAGGAGTCAGTGTTTCCTCTGTTTTCCTGTCCCAGGCACAACAGTGTAATTATAATATTTATAAAAGTCAGTCATGCTAGCACTGGTCCTGTTTGTTGTACAGAATAGGGTTTACATTGGATTACTTTCACAGAAATAAGTGCAATCCACTTGCTTAGAGATTCCAATTTATTTAGCAATCAAACCAGTATTTCCCTTAGACATAATAAACACTGACACTGATCCTGCTTAGTTGAGTTGAATCGACTTCTGGAGAAATGTCAACAGGTCGGATATCTTAGAAATGTGTCAAAGTGGTACAGTCCTTAAACCCAGATTATGCAGGTGAGAAGCATGTAACAAATAAAGTTGTAGAAGTGAGCCATTGTCTAACCATTCTATTCTATACCTATGCATTTATGCTCTGGATTTGGAACTGAAATGTTCCCAGAAATCTTACTGATTCATTTAAGCCTACTTACTTAACTAGGAAAAAATAGCCCCAGCACACTGCCATAAACCAGTAACAAACTCTACTATCTGTAAAATAAAACACAGAAATGTTCGTTACACATATTTGTACAAATATGCGATAAGCCACCAGCCACCGTCAAGGCCTTTCTGTATATGGTGGTCCTAACTCTAATCTAAAGAGTCCCAGTATTGGGTCCCATATATATGTTTATAAATTGAGAGCCAACTTACCTAGAAGACACCCCTTAAGGTCTCCAAAATGGCTGCTGTGGATCAGCTCCCCCTGTCAGCAACTGATCCCAGACATGCCCACAAACAGAATAAAACCAGAATGGAAGCTGCTCAATCAATTTATTCAGAATGGAAGTTGCTCAATCAAGATTTTGTTTCTGTGGCTAGCAGATTAACCCCTGCCTTTCACGCACCTGTTTAACATATACCTATAAATTGATTGAGCAACTTCCATTCTGTTTTTATTCTACTTACTTAACTACTCTGCATCCTTCGGACATCTCCTAGCTGCAAGTCATCAGCAAACTATATTTTTGGTGTCTTTCTTGTTTCAACCCATTTAGGTTTTAAGCAAAACAGGCCCTTTCATCCCTCATGTTTAATGATCTATTCTGTCAGCCTGTACTATTTTGCTTTACCTCCTGTGTATCCAGCACTTGATCTTTAGCATGTAACTTGACCTATGTTTTTCTGTTATGCTACCTGTCATGTTATACTAGGTGTTGTCTATTGCGTCATGTGATATTATATGCTACTTGTTTTGTTTATCTATACTTTCAAAACCTGTACTGTTGATACATTAGTAATGTATGTATTCAATATTTTTGACATCTTTTTGAAAGCTATTGTCAAAAAATGTAATAAGACAAATGCTGAAATGTATGTATGCTAATCATGTAGTGGTCAAGAAAGCTACTTTATTAAAAGATATCAAATATCCATATAGCTATTCAACATAAAGCAGAGAGAGTGTTACCGAGGGGCTGCGGTTGCCGGTTTGGCTGACTCTATTTCGAAAATGATACAGATGTCAGCTGAATGACCGCTATATTATTATTTGAAACAAACTGAAAATAGAGAATTACTATTGGGAATGGTGACCTATTTCCCCATTCCAAATAGCTATAGACTGTGGCGGGTAATAGGTTAGGGTTAGGCTGTGGTGGGCTAAGGTCAGGGTTAGGGCTTTAGGGGACAGTTAGGGTTAGGGCTGAAGAAAGGAAGGTTAAGGTTAGGCTGCTGGAATCAGCAGGTTAGGATTAGAAAAGGGTTAGCCTTTTGGCAAATGACTCTTCGCAACTCCAAGAGATATATCGCCCCCGCTTTTTGCAATGCAGACTGTCGGCAATTACCAGTACCGTACATTCAGCTGCCGTACGATGGTCTGTTGGAAAAAAAAAGACCATCGTACCGAAAATCCACATCCATTACTGAGCGGTCATGTCATAAAAATGTATAGCGGTATACTGAGAAATAAATACAAAGGAAAGCAATCTCTACAATTATAACTGAATCTACTGTAAAGGTCACAAGCCATTTTTAAAGGATGCTAGTCGCAAAGAGATTTTATTATTTAAATGGCCAAAGGACAGGGGAGTGAAATGAGGAAAGGGGGAGGCTTGTTTGGGATTCTTGGCGGTAGCAGTCTTTACAGTACATTCACCCCTAGTTATATAAGGGCAGGCGAGATGGGCCAAGTGGTTCTTATCTGCCATCAAATTCTGTTTCTATGTTTCTATTAAACTACCAATGGCTGACTATGTCACTCACAACATGCATTCAAGAAATAACCACACAGACAACAATATGGCTTTTAAAGGGGGCATATATTTATCAATCTGTAAATTAGAAGACTTTGAATGTAATCAAGGGGCAGTGATAGCCGGTGGGGAGTCAGCTAAGCAGAGGCAAATCATAACGGAGGACAGGAAGCCCCTATCCTTAGCGCTCTGGAGGTAATGGTCAATGCAATAGCACAACCTTTGTCAGACCCGGGGCAGCAAACCGGGAACCAGGCAGCCGGCATAGCTTCCAGCTCCAGCTCGAAGGGGTGTGACAACCCCACCGCTACCACCAATCTATGCCCCATCTGAAAAGAAAGCAACATGTTAAAACAACTTAAAAGGGAGGGAGGGAAGAAAAATGATCTCCTCATAACTTAGATTGAAATTACAGCTGAGAGCTCATGGTGTGAGAAGATAAGTGTTCCAAGTGTTAGTTAAGACACCTGAGATGGGTGGAGTAGAATGGACATTCTGAGGTAAGCCTAGATTAGTTTCATTGCTGCTAGCAGGCCATCTGTTCTACATGAGATCATTGTGTTGATACTTTATCTCTAGGGCTTATTATATTACTGGTTACTGAAGACTGTTTAACAATTTGTAAGTTTTGTTTATAGGATACCTAAATATAATACATACAATAGGAATATAGACTTATTAAAGAATGCCTTTTGCAAATAAACTTTCACTATGGATTGGATGTATAGCGAGAGATTATCTTTGTTTAGCTACTAATATCATTAACTTTTATAATAGCATATTACCACAAGCAGACCTTCCAGAAGCTTGGTGGATACTTTATTCCAACGGTTTAGTTAGAAATAAAAAAAACCACTCATCATTAGCTTAATTAACAGCTTGTCTGATATCTTGATCCAATATAATCCTTTTGTGTCATGATATTGGCTGTAAGTTGCAAGTCAGCTCCCATGACACTCCCCTCGTTCTTACGGATCTCTACTGAATTTCCCTGTTCATAAGGCTACTGTAACTCTCTGTGTGGACGTCTACTTACCCAGCTGATTCAGCCCTATTTAAAAGGCCTCTCCCCACCCACTTTTCTTAACTTCCAGCTTACAGTACTTAGAGTACTGGCACGCCCCTTCCTATAGAAATGGAATTGAATTTTGTGTGTAACAGGTTTCCGTTCATAATATCTGGATTGTGCATGCGTAATTCACATTAAAATAGCCAAGATATGCACACAGCCAGTGTAGATTTAGGTATGCTATTAAGTGTGAATCACACCCTTTAGCCCTGTGATGTCATGTTGGAATTATAACTACTCAAATCCTATGCTTGCCCTGTAGTATAGTGATGGCCAGATTCAATTAGGTTCGATGACGGGAAAAGGCTGAAATATCGCCGGTGTGAGGCTAATTGAATCAAGCCCTCGGAATGCATTTATTTAATTTTGATGCAAGATGATTCATTTTCTTATAGCTCATAATACTCTTACAGCATAGTCTATAGGTATATTACTCCTAACTGGCCAACATACTGTATAAAAATATAACACCAGTGTTTTATGCAATCATAATAAACTTTACATTTGTTTATTTTTTGATTTTGTAGGAATGATGAAAAGCCACACCTTCTTCGGAAATTCTCTCCTCTCCTTAATTGTTTTGGCTCCTTTCTTCACATGTGGTAAGTAATTAAATGTAGATTATTGTCCTTAATATGTACTGATCTCTTCATTCTGCTAACCACCGCTGTCTGACCTTCCTACTGATCACCACATCTCACACCCATGTCCAGGACAGGTGTGGGGCTCTTGTCCGAATGGCTGATTTTCGAATCAGCTGTTTCCTCCCAGCCAGTTCGCAATTCGATGGCATAGCAATCGATTCACGGAGCACTGAACTCTCTGTGCTCCGAAATGGTAAGTAAAAATAGTCCCCACTCCTTTCCCTAATTCTAACCCTCCCCTCTCACTACCCTAACCCTAACCCTCCTTTCCTGGCAGCCTGACCCTAACCCTCCCTTACTTGCAGCCTGATCCTAACCCATCACATCCCACAGCCTGACCCTAACCCTCCCTCCCCTGCAGCATGACCCTAACTCTCCATCTCCTGCAGCCTGATCCTAACCTTCCCTCCCCTACCCTTTATAAATCATTGGTACGCCCTCACCTAGAATACTGTGTTCAGTTTTGGAGGCCATATCTCCAGAAAGACATAAATACATTAGTGACTGTGCAAAGAAGAGCAACTAAAATGGTCCATGGCCTTTGTAACAAATCATACCAAGAAAGGCTAGAGGAACTAAACATGTATAGCTTGGAGCAGAGAAAGGAGAGGGGGGACATGATAGCAGCTTTCAAATACATCAAGGCTTGTGACCAGCTAGAGGAGGGTACCATTTTTCAAAAGAAAAGGTGTAATAGAACACGAGGGCACGGATATAAACTGGAGGGTGGTAGATTCAAAGGAAATGTGCGGAAAAATTACTTCACTGAAAGGGTGATAGATAAATGGAATATTCTCCCATCCCATCTGATTGAGGCCAATACACTAGAACAATTTAAACATGCTTGGGATAAATATAAGGGTATCCTAAATTGTAAACCAAATTGAGGGTAAATAGGGTCTAGGGTCAGTATAGTTTTGAATAAACAAATGGGCAGACTAGATGGGCCATGTGGCTCTTATCTGCCGTCACTTTCTAGGTTTCTGTGTTTACAGCCTGACCCTAACCCTCCCTACCCCGTACAGATAGTTTACTCACCTGTCCCTTGGTCCGGAGATATCAGCGGTGGAGGTGCGGCGGAGGGATATCACCGTTTACCAAGGTGAATGGGTGAAGTATGCTGAACGGCATACTCACCCATTCTAAAAAAAAAATATAAACTCTGCTTTATTCGAAATAGGGACATCCGAAAAGGAACTTTTGGATGTCCCAATTTCGTAAAGCAGAGTTTCTTAGCGGAGAGAAATTTCTCCAGTACTTCTCTCGTGCTGCACATCTGCAATGGAATTACCTCCTTTTTTCAGTCAGACTCTCCTCCACATTGCAAGTCTTCAAGCACTCACTCAAAATGCACCTGTGCAGGCTAGCCTACCCCTCCTCCACTTAACATCCTCACAGCATCCTACATCAATCCCTTCTTCTCCTTCCTTCTGTCTCTCCTCTTCTCACACCACACAGTCTACTCCCTTCTTCCTCCTTATGGGGCTGATTCAGAGATGCGATTGCGAAAAGATCGCAAATATACGCAATGAAGTTAAGATCATAGCAAGTACCAGCCCATTGCATAAACAGTCACTCCCCTTGCAAACAGCGGCGGATCTTAAAGTTAGACCACCATTGACTAACCCTAACTCTGCGCTGTCATTTGAGATCTTAAGGGAAGTAGTAGCGGTTATTTGAGATCCTAAGTGTCTGCCCGCGCCCACTTTCCCTCATTTCAATGCCTCCCCCCGCCCATATCTATGCAAATCCTTCAGATCTTAAACTTTCGCAGCACTTAAGATCTTAAGTGCTTGCGATTGATTCACAGGTTCGCGCTTAGCAAATTTAAGATCCTAACCTCTACGTAGACAGCGTTGCACTATTACTACAAATGCGCATTGATGCGAATTTGCTAAGATCCTAAATATACGCACCTAAGTTGCGAAAAAATCGCATCTCTGAATCAGCCCCTATGTCTTCTGTAAGTTCATCTCTACCATTTAGTGTGTTAGCTCACATGAGCAGGGCCCTCAATCCTAGTGTTGTTCTTTTCTTGACAACTTCACTCTAACTTCGTGCCCTCTTGTCCCCCTCTGCTACTCTTTTACCCCATCCACATTTGGTGGCTCCCTCTCAACTTTATTGTATTTTTTTTATATTTTTATTTGTATATTGTATTTCTACTGTATTATGTACTATGCTGTCCATCCCTACCCTGGTGCTGCGGACACCTTGTGGTGCCTTATAAATAAACAATAATAATAATAATAATATGTATTGACTAATCATTTTTTGTGTTTGTACTTGCAGACTATTTTTCATTATTATTATTATTTTTTTTTTGTTGAACTGCTGTTTGAAATCTGTGTGTATATGTGTATGTATGTATATAGGAAAATATCGACACCATACACCTCCTCTGCTGGGACCGATAATCCTAGCAGAATAGGAGGGCCAGAGCTCTCAGTGCTGCTGCAAATCTATGTTCTAAGCTGCTCTGACAGCTCTGAAGTATACCTTCAAAGCTGTCAAAGCAGCATAGTACATAGATATGCAGCAGCGGCTATTGCAGGGAGTAGTACAGACAGGGATCGCCCAAAGCAGCACTTCACACAGTGCAACTTCGGCTGATCCCTGTCTGTACTACTCCCTGCAATAGACACTGCTGCATATCTATGTACTATGCTGCTCTGACAGCTTTGAAGGTATACTGCAAAGCTGTCAGAGCAGTATTGTACATAGATAAGCAGCAGCATCTATTACAGGGTTAGGGAGCCTTTCAGATTGCTGATTGGCTTCCTTAAAATATCAGGCGCTAGTGCCCGATTCAAATCAAACATGTCTAAAAATCCAATCATCGTACCAGAGCGTTTCTGGTGCATTTATTGGAAGTTTAAAAAAATGATCTTGGCCATTAACTAGAGCGATTTTGGCCCAAACACCTGATAATCAGGTGTGCAGGCCAATAATCGCTCTAGTGTATGGCCAGTTTTACTGTTTTAATTTCATTGTGCTGAGGTTAAGATTTCATTTATGATAGCTGCTAAATTAAGTTACATTTCCTAGTTTACTTCTGGAACCATTCCCATATTTTCATTGTTAGCATGAACTATCGTTTTATCTGAATTTCTAATTAAAGATGTATTTACTACTGTGATGGAGGGATGTACCAGACCAGCAGAATCACTCTTTTCCTACTCTGTCTCATGCTAAAAGTGTACTCAGAAAACAGAATTTTCATCAGCACAAACCATCATGATAGATATGCAGAATGATGACATGTTTGTAATCTCCAGGTTATTCAGGCAGTGGATGCTAAATTGCTCAGTTCAGTCAGCATTTCAGTTTGTTATGTAATCTGTGATCAGTAAGAAGATATCTTCATTCTGCTATTTTTCATTTGTTGCCTCTGCTGGTAGACTTTTATTTTATAGGGTTTTGTAGAGTGCTTCAAGATTCGGCCACTGGCAAATTGAAAAAAATAGATGTTATCTCCTATGTCTTCTGATCTTTGGTAGTAGGCATATGGTTCAGAACTGTGACCAGTTTTTTTTGTTTAATCAGTAGAGCAATCTTTGTGCTGTGGAGTTTGGAATGTAGGCTAGTAAGTGCTTATAAAATAAGTCTCAACCAGTTCTATTGAACAGAACCTCCAATCAAATCTACGAGTCTGCCTTCAGGAAACCCCTATTGACATGTAGATAGCAGTTAGTTACGGGAGTGGGTCCCCGCTAAGAACGGCCCTAATTTGATAGGGCCGTTCTCTCCCAGCCAGTTTTAAACTGGCTGGGATATCAATTGCTTATGCCGCGATGAAGCATAGCAATCAATCCCTGGAGTACCGAACACGGTGCTCAGAAAGGTAAGACTAAAAACTACCCAAACCCTTCCCCTAATTATAACCCTAACCCTCCCCTTCCATTACCCTAATCCTAACTCTCCCTTCCTCGCAGCCTGACCCTAACCCTAGCTTCTTCCTAGCCTGACCCTAATACTCCCTTCTCTATAGCCTAACCTAAGACCCCTCTCCCTGCAGCCTGACCCTAACCCACCCCTTCTATGACCCTAAGAATAACTCTAACCCCCCCAGCACTAAAAGTCCCCGGAGAGGTGAGTAACAGAGGTGAGCTGTCAGCAGTAGGTCCTGTGGGTCTGCGGCAGGTCCTGTGAAAATGTTTGGGCGAGTATACCGATCGGCACACACACCCAGTCATAAAAAAAAAATTCTATTTGAAATAGAGACAGTCGAAAAGGAACTTTCTGAAAGCAGCCCATCATAGCGGGGACTGCAACTGGTTAGTAACGTGGGGTGTCACACACTAGGCTATGGAAAAGGCAAGCTGACTGAATGTACTAAATACAAATTGAATAATATAATTCTGACTATTGGAAACTTATTCTTGGGTCTAGAGCAGTGTTGGCTAACCTGTGACACTCCAGGTGTTGTGAAACTACAATTCCCATCATGCTTTGTCAGGTATCCACAATGCTTTTGCAGTTAAGGCATGCTGGGACTCGTAGTTTCACAACACTGGTCTAGAGACTCTGAGCGTAATTAGAACCCCTGGCACCTTATTGCTACTTAAATGCTAGCCCTGTAAACCTCTGTACATTTGGTCACCTTATGGAAGGCTTCTGAAGACCACAAAAAACTGCATTCCTACACTCAGTACCCTAATGTCATGTTTAGGTAACTTTTCATGCTTTACACTAAACAGAATTTAATATCATGCTCACCTTCTCTCAGATGTCCCATGATTCTCTGCAAACTCAATACAGCTCAACAGTTATATGTGCTTAAAGGAAGCAAAAGTTTTACTTAGACTCCTGTGCATAAAATGAGCTATCTCTTCTTTCTGTCCACACTGGAATTTATTCTATATATTTTTTACTTGCATGTTTATGTATACTAGCAATCTACCATTTGCACATTTTCCTCAACTCATCATCTGTAGTTTTTGTCACGCTCAGTGGCAGACACTGCTGCACTTACAGGACCAGGAGCCGTCTGTCAGCGGCTCTCCCATGTCATACCAGCTCTCCAGCCCTCCAGAGGTGTCACTCCCAATAGTGGTAGCCTCCTGCACAGCGACCATTGCAGCATAGTGTCTGGGAATTGGGCACCTGCACCACTATCCTCTGGTGCATGGACGTCGCCATCTTGTGAGTTTACTTATTACCTGTTTCCTAAATCCCTGCTAGAGACGTCAGTTCTCTAAGCATCATCAAGCCTGCTTCTCCAAGCTCAGCTGTTCTTCTAATCAAACCTGTTTTCCAAGCCCAGCTGCATTAACTCTGCATTGCCAGCTAAGCTGGATCAAGCCTTCTTTCCAAGACCAGCTTGCCTGCATTACAGCTACCAGCTTGCCTGCACTACAGCTACCAGCTTGCCTGCACTACAGCTATTAGCTTGCCTGCACTACAGCTACCAGCTTGCCTGCACTACAGCTACCAGCTTGCCTGCACTATTGCTTTCAGCTTACCTGCACTACTGCTACCAGCCTGCTGCTCTCCAGCAGTCTGCTGTCCAGTCCAGTCTCTGGAGCAATACAGTCCAGTCCAGCAGTCCGCTGTCCAGTCAAGTCTCTGGAGCAATCCAGTCCAGTCCAGCAGTCTACTGTCCAGTCTAGCCGTTGGAGCAATCCAGTCCAGTCCAGCAGTCCACTGTCCAGTCCAGTCCCTGGAACAATCCAGTCCAGTCCAGCAGTCCGCTGTACCATCCTGTGTCACTTAGTTCCGTCTACCTCCTATGCACAAGCTCCATCTCCGGCCTCCCTGTGCCAGACACTCTACACACCCCTCGGAACCCGCCACTGATCCCAAACATACCCAGATCATTACAGTTTGTTCTGGCCAAATGGATCAAGCTGGAAAAAAACCCCAGGGCGCCCACTCTGAATACAGTCTATCAGAGAGGATACAACTACAGGAAGCTACTATGGGCCAAGTAGTGTCCTGCTTGCAACAAATTAGCAATCAGATGGGAACTTTTCAGAAAATCTTGATGGCTCGTGGTCAATTAGTTTCTCCTGCCGCCATACCAGTTTCCAGCGGATCGCGTATACCGCTATCTACCCCAGCTAGGTTTGATGGGGATCCTAAACTCTGCTGGGGGTTTCTCAACCAATGCAAACTGCATTTCGAACTGCAACCTGAAAATTTCCCGATAGTCAAGGCCAAGATTGCCTATGTGATTTCTTTGTTGCCGTTCAAGCTTTGGCTTGGGTATCACCCCTATTGGAGAAGTCCAGCCCGATTCTCTCCCCTCACGCTGACTTTCTAAAAACTTTTCAAACAATTTTTCATGAGCCTGGTCGCATGGTTCTGTTGCTTCTGACATTCTCCGTCTACGCCAGAGGGACCTGATGGTTGGAGAATGTCAATGTCATCCAGTTTCGTACCCTCTCCTCTGAACTTTCCTGGAAGAGGAGGCTCTCGTGTCTCTCTTCCAAGAGGGTCTATCTGAGTGAATTAAAGATGGCTTTCTATCTAGCGTTGCACCCACCACACTTGATTCTCTTATTTCCACCTGCATACGAATTGACATCCATCAACGGGAGAGAGGATCTGAGAGAAAAAAAGGCATCTTGTCCAAAACTTTCTATCTCTCCTCGTCCCAAGTCTCCTGTTACCTCGACTGAGGAACCCATGTAGCTAGGGAGTTCACAACTTACTCCCCAGGTGAGACAACAGAGAATCAGAGACAATCTTTGCTGCTATTGTGGTGACTCCAGACATACAAGTCTCCAGTGTCCCAAACATCCAGGAAACGCTCACTCCTGACTGATTTCAAGTAGGTCAGTTCAGGAGTACCTATCCGCTCCTCGAACCACCAGGACTGCCTAATACCTCTGACTTTAGTTAAAGGGGTTCGACGTACCGAGTCTCTCGCCCTCCTGGACTCGGGGGCCACAGACTTTATTGTTTCCCGGGTCATAAAAGATTTAGAGATTCCAGTTGAGCTTCTTCCAGCCCCAACGTACCTCACGGCGGTAGATGACAGCCGCATTCCTGGCGGAACCATTACTCCATTACTCACCGCACACTTCCTTTGACGCTCAACATCGGAGCTGTCCATTCCAAGACCATCCAGATCCTGGTTCTCACCGAGGCTACCTCTCCCATGATCCTCGGCTTGCCTTGGCTCCAAACCCACAATCCACATGTGGATTGGGCATCCTCCCAGATTCTCAATTGGGGTTCTTCCTGTTTTGCCAGAAGGCAGCCGAGTCGTTGCCTCCGCATCGACCTTGGGACTGCCCTATTGACCTGGTTCCTGGGTCCACTCCCCCTTGTGGCCGAACCTACCTTTTGTCTATCCCTGAAACTCAAGCCATGTCCAGTTATATCTCTGAAAACCTGGAGCAGGGCTTCATAAGCCCCTCCATGTCCTCTTCTGGAGCAGGGTTCTTTTTTGTTAAAAAGAAAGAAGGAGGTCTGCGTCCCTGTATAGACTATCGGGGAATCAATAATATCACCAACAAAAACTGGTACCTGCCATTGATCCCCGAGCTGTTGGACCAGGGGGCCCAAGTTTTCACAAAACTCGATCTCCGATGGGCATATAATCTCATTAGGATCCGTTCCGTGGATGAGTGGAAAACCGCTTTTAATACCCGTGATGGGCATTACAAATATCTCGTAATGCCCTTTGAAATCAGTAATGCCCCAGCGTTATTCCAAAGTTTAATTAATGAGATTTTCAGGGACCTCTTGAATCAGTCGGTTGTTATCTATCTTGATGATACTTAACTTCTCTTCGAGCCTAGTGGAGCACCGGAAACAAGTCAGGGAGGTCCTGTCCCATCTTCGCCAACATCAGCTCTACTGTAAACTGGAGAAGTGCATCTTTGAGACTGAGGAGGTCTCCTTCCTTGGATTCATCCTTTCCAAGTCCGAGATCCATATGGACACCGCCAAGGTGCAAGCCATCCTTGATTGGCCACTGGTACCACTACCAGAGGCATCCAGCATTTCACTGGGTTCGCAAACTTCTACAGACTGTTTATTCAGAATTACTCGACCATCGTGGCACCCATCACTTCATTAACCTGGAAAGGGTAAATCCGTCCAAGTGACCGTCGGGAAGTTCATTGAGGCGCATTTCTGCGCCTCAAGGAAGCTTTCTCCTCGGCTCCTGTCCTCCGGCAACCTGATCTGTCTCTGCCCTTCTTAGTGGAGGTGGATGTGTCATCTAACGGTGTTGGGGCCATTCTGTCCTAAAAGTTTACTGACTGACAAATCCATCCCTGTGGGTTCTTCTCCCATAAGTTCCAACCGGCCGAGAGAAACTACGGCATCGGAGAGAGAACTTTTGGCCATGAAGCTGACACTGGAAGGAATGGCGTTACCTCCTGGTGCTGTTCATCCCATCATATTCTACACTGATCATAAAAATCTGTTGTATCTCCAGACTGCTCATTGACTTAATCCACACCAAGCCAGATAGTCACTGTTCTTTTCACGTTTCAACTTTGTACTCCAGTTCCGTCCAGGTTCCAGAAATCACAAGGCAGATGCACTTTCTCGCTCCTTCTCCTCTGAAGATCCCGAAGAAGAAAAACACCAGTTAATTTTGAATCCCATCCTGGTTGCCACCACTCAACTTACCAAGCCTCCTCCGCGTGGCAAAACCTTTGTCCCTCAGGCTCTCCGAAGGAAGATTCTGCAGTGGGCTCATGCCTCAAAATTTTCTGACCACGTAAGCATCAAGAAGGCCCAATCTCTTCTTAGTCAGAACTACTGGTTGCCAACTCTATGCCAAGACACTACAGAATTTGTTAACGCTTCTCTCGCAAAGCACCTCTTGGGCCACTGCAACCCCTTACCAATCCTAAGGCTCCTTGGATCCATCTTTCGATGGACTTTGTGACTGACCTTTCACTCTGCGACAAGTACAACACTATCTGGGTCATAGTGGAAAGGTTTTTCCTACTCCGGGGTTTGCACTCTGCTCCAGTTCGGTCCAAGCTCTTTGTCTAGCACATCTTCCGGCTTCATAGGTGTCCCAAGGAGATAATTTCTGGCCGTGGATTCTAATTCATGGTGAGATTTTGGAGCGCACTATGTACCAGCCTTGAGGTTAAATTGAAGTTTTCATCTGCGTACCACCCTCAGACCAACGGGCAGACAGAGAGGGTTAATAAAGATCTGGAAACCTTCATTCGCCTCTATGTTGCCTCCTCCCCAGACAATTGGCTCGACTGGCTACCATGGGCAGAATTTGCACACAACAACCATTACCATGAATCTTTGGATACTACTCTCTTCAAGGTAGTGTTTGGACACCATCCAAAGGTACCACCATTCTTAGCTCTCCCGGCATCGCAAGTTCCTGCCTCCGAATCTGCCCTGAAAGATTTCTCTGAGTTATGGAAAAAGGTGAGGACCTTTTTGTTAAAGGCATCCCAATGCTACAAGATCCAAGCGAGACGTATGGTACCTTTGTTGCGACCTGGTGACAAACTTTGGTTGTCTTCCAAAAATATACGCCTCAGAGTACCCTTGATGAAGTTTGCGCCATGATTCATCGGCCCTTTCAAAATAGCAAAGGTCGTTAATTCTGTGGCTTACAAGCTAGACCTCCCTCCGTATCTCCGGATCCCTGATGTATTCCATATCTCTCTACTCAAACTTCTAGTTATCAACAAATTCTATTCACCTATTAAAAGACCATCCAAGGTCACTGGTACCTCCGAGAATGAGTATGAAGTCAAGGAGATTGTGGATGCTCATATCCGCCATGGTCACCTTCAGTATCTGGTGGATTGGAAGGTGTTCGGTCCTGAGGAATACACATGGATCCGCGCTTCTGATTTTAAAGCACCAAGTCTTATAAGGAAATTTCTAGCCAAACATCCTTCCAAGGCACGGCTTAGGTGTTCAGAGGTCACCTTTAAAGGAAGGGGTGATGTCACGCTCAGTGGCAGACGCCGCTGCACTTACCTGATCAGGAGCTGTCTGTCAGCGGCTTTCCCATGTAATGCCCCCTCTCCATCCCTCCAGAGGTGCCACTCCCAATAGTGATAGCCTCCTGCACAGCGTCCATTGCAGCATAGTGTCTGGGAATTGGGCACCTGCACCACTATCCTCTGGTAAAAAAAGGGATTTCCGGCGCAACCGAACAATAAATAAAATGTCAAAAGAAATATAAATTTAACAAAAAACCTGGATATAGTAGTCTAAAAAATATAATACACAATTTATTAAATACAAATACTATAAAATAAACAAATGGGACCATAAAATGAAATAAAATAATAATGAAAATAAATATTTTCCCTATTTGGTAACCACGTAAATAAGAAATGGTATAGTCAAAACAATACTAAAGTTAAGCTATAATAGTTACTCAATGTCGATAAGAGGAGGAGGGGTAGTCCTTCTTCCACACACCATGTGTTGCAATTAATAAAAAATATAGCAAAAGTGTTTTGTAAGTGGCTAATATTCCAAAGTCTTAAGGGTAACGTGGCATCCAATGAATTATAGAAAACACACAAAAGATAGAGGCATATTTTTTTTTACAGTTCTACAGTATTTGTATTTAATAAATTGTGTATTATATTTTTTTAGACTTCTATATCCAGGGTTTTTGTTAAATTTATATTTATTTTGACATTTTATTTATTGTTTGGTTGCGCCGGAATCCTCCTTTTTTTTTTTTTTGTTTATTGTTTATTTGGGAGTTCTGCAGGACTCCCATCCTGGGTGCAACCCTAATTTATTCATAAAAAATATTTTGCCTATATTATTGATTTTCTTTGATTCGGCTATTAATCCCAAGCCCCAGCTTTAACCCTATTTTGTTTGTTTGACTATCCTCTGGTGCATGGACATCGCCATCTTGCCTCCTGTCATGTGAGTTCCAGCAACCACTCAGATACTACCTCTGCAGCACACATGATCCCTCCAGCCAATCCGTGCACTGGGCGGACTATTTAAATCCTGTGAACTGATCCCTCAGTGCCAGAACAACTTGGTCACTCAAGGTGCCTGGTTCTCTTGTGCGTTTACTTATTACCTGTTTCCTGAATCACTGCTAGAGAAGTCAGTTCTCTAAGCAGCATCAAGCCTGCTTCTCCAAGCTCAGCTGTTCTTCTAACCAAGCCTGTTTTCCAAGCCCAGCTGCATTAACCCTGCATTGCCAGCTAAGCTGGATCAAGCCATCTTGACCAGCTTGCCTACACTGCAGTTACCAGCACTACAGCTACCAGCTTACCTGCACTACAGCTTCCAGCTTCCAGCTTACCTGCACTACTGCTACCAGCCTGCCTGCTCTACAGCAGTCCGCGTCCAGTCCAGTTTCTGGAGCAATCCAGTCCAGTCCAGCAGTCCACCGTCCAGTCCAGTTTCTGGAGAAATCCAGTCCAGTCCAGCAGCCCGTTGTCCCGTCTCTGGAGCAAACCAGTCCAGTTTAACAGTCCACTGTCCAGTCCAGCATCTGAAGAAATCCAATCCAGTCCTGCAGTCCACTGTCCAGTCCAGTCCCTGGAGAAATCCAGTTCTGTGCCAGTCATTCTACACGTACCTCGGAACCCACCACTGATCCCAAACATACCCAGATCATGACAGTTTTATTTGATTGTTGCATTTTCACACATCTACAAAGCTGTCAGCGAGATCTCTTAAAATTCTTCTACTCAACACACTTTATTATTTAGACTTATTGGTGTAGTGAGGAGAACATAGCATCATAAATCCATGATGTATGTAACATTTATATCTCCTGCTCCTTTTGATGGATATGTGTCAAAATCTAAATTGTGTTCTATAAAGCACTTACATTCATAGATCACATCATTCATAAGATCATCTACGATCTTACCAAGTACATACCAGGTTAAAACAGAACTTTTCAAATCTATATTTCAGTATGTTTTTACAACAAATTTCCCTCTTTCTAATGACAAATGACATTTTCCGTAATTGAATGTATTGAAGTAAAGTTAAGGAACAATTTTATACAAAGGAAGCTAAATACTAAAAGTGACAATACATTTTTAGTAAGTTTGTTAGACAGGAATTTTATTAGTGGATTATTTTTAGTGTCTTTAGTCATCACATAATATCATTTTCCAGTTTATTGAAGTAGTATATTCATTTGAAATATGAGGCTTGCTCACTGGATGTTCATGTTTAATGTTGAGCTGCAAAAGTTAAAGTTATCCCTTTCTAATTCTTTAGTCTCTTGACTATTGAACTTCTGGAGAGGTTACATAGGCTCGGAGGTATGAGGAGACAATTACAGTGCTGATAGATTGATCATTCTTTTATTCTTTTTTATACTTCGCCAGAGGTTTTCTCTTGTACATACATCTTTTAGCATATAGAAATCAATAATCACCACTCCCTCTTGGTCATCTCCCCCTGCCCAGCCTCTTGTGCTCCGTCTTCCACATTGTTTGTTTGATCCCAACTCTAAAATATTTGCTCATAACAGCAGGTTCCTGTCATTCCTTCCTTATACTTGTGGAGAGGGCTTTTTGCTTCTAGCTTTTTAGTTTAATTTTCATTTTTTCATGGTTCATTTGTTATTGCATTTCTAGTGGTCTTACGACTAGAAAATATAATATCAATGGTTCTACCTGAATAATGGGCAGCAAAAGAAATGGTTTCCAAAGCAGATGTTACATGCCGCAATACTCACCCCTCCCGGTCCTCTTGTCAGCGGCTGTCACTCGCCACATGCCTCTCCTCGCTTTCTGCTCCTGCCAACATGCCACTTACGGCATGTAAACAGAAACCATGTGGGAGCACCTCTGCAGTCTCAGGCGGGTGCGCGCTGCAGTATGACAACATCTCCCCCGTGCTCAGAAATATTCCTATTGGAGGCTCCATATCCTGTCCTGCCTTCCTCTCTGTATCATTTCCCATTCTCCCACCTTATTGTTATTAACCCTTTGTCATTACTCCTTGCCTTTCCCGAGTGAGTGTCTGGGTTGGCCCTTCGGGGTCCAGCTGGTATGTGTGAGTGCATGTAAACCCTTGTCTGTCTGTCAGTCCTGTCAGTCTCATTTAACCCTCTCTCGTCCATGGTCTCTGTTATTTGTCCATCGTTGTTTGTTGCTGCTCAGTCCCTTCCGACCCAGTCTATCTCCCACTTCCTACTCTCTCTTACTCCTAACCTTCCCGTTTCCTACTTTGCTTCATGCCTCCGCTTCCGGGCATTGCCCCAGGGGCCGCAACCTGCGGGTAAACCTGCAGCCCAGACTATCCTCACCTTTAGAGGCTCTTGTGAACACCAGGTCCCGCTAGACTCCGCGCCTTGGCAAGCAACAACCGTCTCGCTCCTACGGCCACCCTGGTACTCACCACAATTAATCCCAGCATGCCGTAACACAACCGTCTCACACCTACGGCCACCCTGGTACTCACCTCAGGTAATCCCAGTGTGCTGTAACAGCAGATCTCATTTATTATTATTATTGTGTTTGTTTCCTATTGCTTATATCTAAGAAAGAAAGAAAGCAAACTTACTTATGTAGGTGGACGTTTTAGATTATTTACTTTGTAAAGACTATTATTCCAGGCTAGTATAGCCAGGGCAAAAATAATTTCAACAATTTTGATAATTGAGTTAATATTTTTTTTTTTTATTCTTGTGTCCAGCAGTTTTAAAAATAAAATGTGTTTTTACTGAGATAAATTTGTTATTTATAAACAGACTCCATTAGAATTTATAGTTAAATGAATAAAATACTGTTGCAAGTTAAAATTATTATTGTTTAAAACAGTCAAAACAGAATTTCCTATTTTTTTTTTTTTTTAACCATTATCACTTTACTTTATTGCTCACGTCTTTAAAATTCTTATTTTGTGTTTACTTAAATAACATTAATGTAAATTCATACTTCCCAACATTTGAGAATTCGAAAGAAGGACAACATTTTGTGGCCTGTAGAGAGGGTGTGTCTTGTACCCCTTTTAATGTCCAGCCTCCATTGTCTGCCCCTTTTAATGTCCAGCCTCCATGTCAACCCCTTGTAATGCCCAGCCACCATTCCTGCCCCTTTTCATTTCCAGCCTCCATTGTCTGCCCCTTTTAATGTCCATCCTCCATGTCTGTCCCTTATAATGTCCAGCCTCCATTGTCTGCCCCTTATAATGTCCAGACTCCATGTCTGCCCATTTTTATTTCCAGCCTCCATTGTCTGCCCCTTTTAATGTACAGCCTCCATTGTCTGGCCCTTTTAATGTACAGCCTCCATGTCTGCCCCTTATGTCCAGCCTCCATGTCTTTTCTTACTTACCTTTGATGTCTTCTCCCCTCCTCTGCAACGCTCCTTCTCTGTCTGTCCCACGCTGTCTCTTCTGGTCTCATGGTGGTGCGGTACTGGTAATACAGGGCTCCTATGGGAGCCCTGTAGAACAAGATCTGTTTCTAGAATGGCAGTGACCGCATAGGTTCGGTCACTGCCATTCACAGTAATATGTTTGGTCCTACAGGGTTCCCATAGGAGCCCTGTATTACCTGTATTGCACAGTGAAAAGCCCTGATGCATATCGGGACAAGTTGTAAGACGGGCAGGACAGTCTCCCAAAAGTGAGACTGTCTCGCTGTAATCGGAACACTTGGGAGGTATATTTAATGTAGTTTGCAGACAACTCTACCTAATAGTAAATTTTTCCTAGCAAGCCTATAAGTAGGATTCTGGTTTTTGTTCCAGGCTACTTAGACTGCATAACTAAACAGCAGATGAATCAAGTTGTCAATCTCTTAATGGCCACTGTCTACCCATCTTGCCATATTACAAAGCAACTCAAGCTGGTTACGCAAAGAGTTTATTACACTCCAATGACCTCCAGAGTCTACACATCTCAATAGAGCTAAATTGATGTTGTAGAGAGTCAAAGCATGAATGCACAGCCTAGAAAAAAGACCAGAACGTTTTAGAGGTATTTTCAAAACCCTACTGAATCCAAGCTACAAAGAATGCAGCTTGTTTTGTGAATGAAGAAGCTATTACCAAAATAATGGTGTTCCAAATAAGGTAACCAAAGAGCGATTGTCACCATCCCCTTATAAAAGTTAGGTAATTTACGGTTTTATCTAACCCTACTTATTGTCATGGTTGGGTGATAGTGTTTGCACTTATTCCATCACATTGATGGTGTATAGAAATTGGGTAAAGGAAAAAAACAGGAACCGATCACAGCTATGAACAAGACATGCAGTAAAAGTCTGTAGGAGAAAGAGAAATCTAAGATTCCAATAAATATCTCCGGGCAGATATAGGATTTACAGAAAAAGGTTAAATAACACTTGTAAGTGAGCTGTTCCATAAATATTAAATTTGCCTTTTAGCCATTCTTTAATCTGGCTGCTACTACAACAGAAGTGATTCACTGCATTTTCTCAGCCTGAGCGGCAGTATATGTTTGTTTCACCTTCTGACTCAATATACCTTGGCTACAAAATCCATTTTACTGTACATAAAAATAGCAGAGATTTACATATAAAATAAACAGGTTTTGGTATGTCACAGTGTTATTTTGCCAAGATATATGAAGCATGAAAAGATATTTCTGGCAATTTATTCTGAATAAACTCACCACAGAAATCATGATTACCTATAGTTATTTACATTAGGGCACACACATTATTTTCATTAGGACAGATTCAGTAATGAATACAACGTGTATATCTTTGATTAATTCCAAACATTGGGGTAGATCCAGAACTACGGCCGTCTTCCACAGACGGCCTTAATTCAATGAACAATAGCTACTACGCATGCGCAGTAGCTATTGTTCATTGAATTACGGCCGTCTATGGAAGACGGACGTAGTTCTGGATCCGGCCCATTGATATTATAGAGTTCAGTACACACAGTATCTTAAAGTGATTATGCAAGTCTAGGGCCAGTCAACACAGGGTTGCAGTGCCTTGTTAGAATGTCTGATTTCCGAAACAAGGACATCCGAAAGTACCTTTTTGGATGTCCCTATTTCGAATACCCCTTCAGTTCAGAATTTTTTTTTCAGAATGGGTGAGAATGCTGATCGGCATACTAACCTATTCTGTTTCGGAAATGCCACTGCTACGGCAGAACCCGGACCAAGGGAAATGTGAGTACCATTTCTAGGGTTAGGCTGCATTGAAGGGAGGGTAAGGGTCAGGCTGCGGGAAAGGGAGTGTTAGGGTCAGGCTGCAGGTGAGGGAGGGTTTGGGTCAGGCTTCGGGAGATGATGGGTTAGGGTCAGGCTGCAGGGAAGGAAGGGTTAGGGTCAGGCTGCGGGGAAGGGAGGGTTAGGGTTATAATTGGGGAAGGGTTGGGGTAGTTTACAGTCTTACCTTTCGGAGCACCACGGTCGAAACTGGCTGGGAGAAAACGGCCCTTTTGAAATAGGGCCATTCTTTCCGGGGACCCACATCCGTCAAAACACAGGAGCAGCCAAAACAAATGCTGTGCTATGCTGATATGTCATTGCAAAATAGCCTTTCTCCTTACAGCTCCTCAAAAAAATGTACTTATAAAAATATAGGAGGTGCATTGGTTATTGAAAACACTGTAAAAAAAAAATGTAGAATCCAGGACTGCTTTGTAACTATCATGGCTTAGGGATGCTTTGATGAAATTATTGAAACTCTAAGGGTGCCTCGATGAGAAAGTTTGGGATCCACTGTACTAAGCAATTACATAATTTAACATGTTAGTGCAGACCATTTTCTAAACATTATTTATTTAAACCATTACACTTTAATATTTCACTTGGCTTTAAGCATCTTTTGTAATATAATGTCCAATTATTGTGCTTCCACTCCTGTCAGCCTTAATTTCACACCTACTTGGTGATATTGCAAGTAAACTTTGCTTTTTTTTATCACTTCTGGTTGTAGACTAGGCTTGTATTTGTGTTCTTTTATTTTATCTCTCCAAATGCCTCTGCCACCAATGATCCCATTGTCATAGACATTGTTGCAATATACTTACATCTTCTCGGGCCTGATTCAGAGATGCGATTTTATCGCTACTTAGGTGCGTATATTTAGGATCTTAGAAAATTCGCATCAATGTGCATGCATAGTAATAGTGCAACGCCGTCTACGTAGAGGTTAGGATCTTAAATTCGCTAAGCGCGGACCTGTGAATCGATCGCAAGCACTTAAGATCTTAAGTGCTGCAGAAGTTTAAGATCTGAAGGATTTGCATGGAAATGGGCGGGGGAGGCAGGGAGATGAGGGAAAGTGGGCGCGGGCAGACACTTAGGATCTCAAATAACCGCAACTACTTCCCTTAAGATCTCAAATGACAGCGCAGAGTTAGGGTTGCTCAATGGTGGTCTAACTTTAAGATCCGCCGCTGTTTGCAAGGGGAGTGACTATTTAAACAGTGGGCTGTAACCTGCTAAGATCTGAACTTAGTTGCGTATATTTGCGATCTTTTCGCAGTCGCATCTCTGAATCACCCCCCTCATCTTTTGCACTCATTACTAATTCCAGCATCCTAAAAATCTTATTTATAACAGTTAGTTTTCCTTTGTTTAATCTGAAAATAGATCTGTCCCTAATAATTACATCACTACAAAATGATTGTCAGTGAAATCTTTGTTCAAGAATTAGTGAACATGAGTTTATTATAAGACTTAATCAGTATTAATTTATATATGACTTAAAGTCATTTGTTTGCGTGGAAGTGATGGTGACATTAGCGGCTGACTGAGACTTAATACAAGACAGTATTGCAAATTAAAGTGAAGCATAGGGAAATTGTGGATAGTCATATCTTGTTAAATAAATATATTTTTGCATAACTGAGCAGAAAAAATCAAAATGAAGAAAGGCAATTATAGAGAGCTTCAGCTGAATATAAGAACCGGTAGCCATGACAAGGGCTGAGTAGGCAGAACACGTTCGACCATATTGAAATGTTCAGGTAGTAAACATGAGTTAAAATAATAATTTTATTTTCTGATGTGCACACTGTCATTTTTGCTTTTTATTTGGCAAATGAAAAACAGTCAGTCAATGGAACCCAAAACAAGTACCTATTAACTGCTCTCTGCTAGACCAAGACAGCAATTGTGTGCCAATTGCATAGTTCTACACAATTTTAAAGAATTAATTGTCAGAAAAGTCTTGTAGTCGGCTATGCTACATAACTCAAGATAATGGCAATCTTTTTTCATAACAAAATACTACTTGATTTTATTGACAATTAAACAACCATTCTAATGCTTGCCATCCCTATTAAGATTTCACAGACAACATTGTCCTCAAATGTTTGGGTCAGATTATTTTATCTGACTGATAATCAGACCTAACCTAGTGATATTTTTAAATGTATGGAGTTGTTCTGGGGTTGCCACGGCTTGAAGCCACACACTATGGATTATTATTCAAAGCAGAAAATAGTGGTAAAATCTGGGAAAATTGGTTACTTCCTGCTGTGAAAACAATCTGTCTAGTGTGTGGCCCGCTCTACAGGCCCATAGTTTGAACATCTTGGAGTCTGGGGGAGTCAGATTCTCCCCCACATAGGTCTTCAAGCGTTCACACAAAACGCACCTGTTCAGGCTAGCCTACCCCTCCTCCACTTAACATCCAGACTGCATCCTTCATCTATCCCTTCTCTTCCTTCCCACTTTCCTCCGCTCACACCAGCAGTCCACTTCCTTCCCTCTCCTTATGTCTTCTGTAAGTTCTTCCCTTCCACATAGTGTGTTAGATCGCACAAGCAGGGCCCTCCATCCTAGTGTTGTTCCTTCTTCCACCACTCCCTCCTCACTTTGTACCCTCTTGTCCCCCTCTGCTACCTTTTTACCCAATCCCCACCTGGTAGCTCCCTCTCAACTTCCCTGCGCTCTATCCTCTGCTACCTGATCTTCCAAGCTTGACACATCGTATTTTGCTTTGCGTTCTGTGCTTGCTTCACTTTAATGTTTTTCTGTGATATTTTTATAGTCATATTGTATTTAATATATACTATGCTGTCCATCCCTACCCTGTATGTCTGTACTGTATTTTGTTGTATTTTGTACGGCACTGCGGACACCTTGTGGCGCCTTATAAATAAATGATGATGATGATAATAATAATAATAAATTATAATGATAAAATTTTCCCTAACATCTGTTAACCAATAGTAAGGACCAATGTTTTATTCAATGAACTATGGTGCCTTTCTTCATCTTATGTACAATATACTGAAATGTTGCTCATCAGTTTGAATATTGGCCCTGGACATAATTTCCTTGTTTATGACATTCCAAGTCTAAATGATACATGGAATGTGCATGTGTTGAAGAAATTCACTCTAAAGCTTTTGTTCTGATTGTTCTAAACAACATTAAGAAAACTCAAATAATGTGCTATAATAATAATAATACAAAAATTTATAATGATATGTGTTTCTTGCTAATTATGTTGTTTTGCATGTTCTTGTTTTTTAGGTTTGGCCTATAACAGACTACCATTTTTCCTAAATTACTTTTTTGACACATACTTGCTAATAAATGAAGACACCCCAGTAGGTAAGTGTATATTTTTATACTTTTTTGTATAAGACAGGTTCTATTTCTACATTATACATACCAATGTAAAGATATTTGGTTAAGCCATATTTTCAAGTCTAAAACAAGGCACTATACATCCAAAGCTGTATAATACACTGCATTCACTAATTTTGGGAAAATCTCAAAACATTCATGTCTCTGTCACCAAATTGGTAAAAATATTGATTTTACATATGAAATTATTTCCAGTCTAATTAATCCTACATCCTCCACACAGGATATGAAGTAAAGATACTGTGATCACATTGTCTTCTAAATAAATGTAGTTAGATATGTGGCAACATAAATGTGTGTGTGTAAGATTTGTGGAGGCACCAAAAGCAGCTAAATTGTGGGTGACATGGCAAAAACTTAAACAGGACTGAAACCTTAGTAGCAGCAATAGGCAGTGATTAGACAGAGAGGGTGGCACAGGCGGTGGTTGAGCAAAGAGAGGTTGCATAGAAGTTGAAAGTCAGGAAGGATAGGGACACACATGAAGTGTAGAGAAGATTGCGCTGACAAGTAAAACTGACTTTGGTGGATCAACATAGGTGATCTAAGCAGGCCCAGCGACAGGGGGGGACTAGGGGGACAGTTGTGACGGGCCTCGTGGTTCAGAGGGGCCGCCGGCGCA
>WWET01000924.1:169680-182779 GCA_011038615.1 Limnodynastes dumerilii
TATTAGGATTAGGGGGTGTCTGAGTAATATCAGATGTGTACAGTGTAGATGATGTCACCTGTGGCCTCCTCCCCAATGTGCCCCACATATATTACACGTATTGTCAGAAGCATACAATTCTATTGTTTTTACCAGTTATGTATTTGTTAAAGAAAAATGATGATAGGTGTTTTATATATATATATATTCTGAAATATTTATTCTTAGGATACATAATAATATTAATAATTATAGTGCATTTAGACACTACTGGGGATAATGAATGAACCTAAAATGGGTATCTAGGGGGCTATTACATGTAATTAATGATCAGATGATTAAATATTATTGTGTATAATGTGAGTAAATATTAGGAAGCAGTTAATTATGATGATAGAGGTGATATGGTTTTTTATGGCACTCACAAAAATGCAGTCTTTATTGGCGAATGTTAACTGAATGCATTCTATTATATGGTGTTAAAGCATTTGCTAGCATGCAGTAGGTATTGTGTAGCAGTCACTAGGATGAACTCTGTTTAGTATGGCAGGTAAGTTCATTATTGAATGTGATAGACAATTCAATTTGATCCCAAATTTTTTTTCCTTGTTTCTACTTTGTACCTATCCAAGAGAGTTGAGGACCCCAAAAATATTATTGCACAATGCCCCAAGATTTCTGTTGCTGGGCCTGCCATCACCCCCTTTGGTCAATTTCTATTATTGTGGTTATTTGATGTTTCTACTTCATCCTTTGTATTATTTTATTTTATTTAGTTAACCGATTCATAGGGAGGGGGCCCGAAAAAAATTGAGTGTGACGGGCCCCAAGATTTCTGTTGCTGGCCCTGGATCTAAGTGTCGGGTCCATGAGCCTCATAACTATACCCTGGTTTAAATACATATATTGAGTGTTTGTGCTTTTCATTATTTCCATTGAGAAAGTTAATTTAAAAATAAATAGACTCCATGTTATTTTATTGTAATGATATTCCTTTTTCTGTTCTGCGCTATCATTGTATTAAATATTGATATATTTCTACAGTAATGCTTACCATTTTGCATATTTACTTATTACCAGTCATATATAATGATTGTTTTTATTTAGTTTTCATTCTGTTATAAAGTATGTTTATTATGTACTGGTACTGATATAGGTGTAATATGTGTATAATGTCTAGCAAATACTGTAACGGTGGTAAGACCTTTGCTATGGCAATAGTAAAAGGATATCCGTGTTAGGGTTATTCAATTTAAAATCTCCTCCCTCCTTAAATAAAATTTTAAAAAAATTAAATAGTATAGTAAGTGTAGGGCATGCTGGTGCTTGTAGTGATACATGCACCAGCATGCCCAATGATGTCAGGGCATGCTGGTGCTTGGAGAACTACAAGTGCCAGCATGCCCTGTCATCATGTGCCCAACACAACATGGCAATGTCCCCCCTAGAAACCTAATAAAATATAGATTAAAAAAAATAATCTAAATTACATAAACATTTGTGAAAAAAAAATAATTAATGTTTTATAAATCTTTTATTAAATACAGTCACAATTATTAATAAACAAAAACATACTTACCTGCATTGAGGGGATCCGGTCTTATAAGCTTTTAATACTGGGGGAGGGTCTTGGGAAAAAAAAACTTTTCAGCACATGTTCTACTAGCAGGACAGCCCAATCCCGATCCTCGGCCAGCATGGGAATGTTTCTTAAAGCTGGCCGATGGTATAAATATGATGGCATTTTCAAGGGAGGTGATGTGAAAGCGGGATTAGATGTGAAGTGGTGCAATTGCCTACACACAGGGAATACATCCATAGATAAAAATGAACAAGAAAGTTGCAATGTCAGTGTTTAAAGACCTAGGATCGGATCTACAATTTGGAAGTTTGCTCACTCACACATGCAAAGTGTGTAAAGGGAGGGCGCTATGTCACAACACACCCTGGGATAAATGTAGATTGTGGATAATGACAAGGGCTTGTTAAATACAGTGATGGTTACAGGAAAATATAGTACCTGTGGTTTATTGTGTCCTCTTACTAGGTAATAATGTTTATAAAGTTTATAAAGCCTTTCGGCAATATGCAGTTTATTATGATGACTATAACTGACAAAGACAAAATACATAAGCAAAAAAACAAAAATAACTGCATTGTGGGACTATGTGAAAATTGGTGTATTGATGCTTTTTGTATTAAATACACTTTGTAATAAGAAATGTGCTATGTGATTTATCACTTACATAGTAATGTGTATTTAAAATTTCAGCCTTTATTAAGCTTATTTTGCACCCTTTACCTTTCCATTTTACTATTGTTTTTCTTTCTGCAGCTGTTGGTACTGCATGGCTACCTTTCTAAACAGTAATAATACAATGAGAATTTTAATGTACGGTTAAATAGATCTTGCCCATTAGAATTACTTAAACAAGTCAATTAAGCTTGTCAGACGCTATTGTGCAAAGTGCTCAGAAATCATTAGGATGGATGGGACCGTTGTAGACTCTGACTTTACCACAAGTCCATCCTCATTAACATCATTGTGCAGCATCAGTGAAGGTCCATCTGTTCCACTATCTGCTGAAAGTAGACCATTTACAGACTATAGTTCAACATAGTAAACATAGTAATATTGTTCCTGTGATGCCTGGTGTCCACAGCAGTATGTGTGATGATAGTGTGAATGCTTCACATGTCTTTTCTTGATGCATTTTTGACATCCTTTGACAGTCATTTTCAATAACTGAATCATATAAATGAGCAAACATGATTTTCAGAAAGAATGTATGTGAAGCGTGTACAACACTGCATGATAATATTTAGATTTCTCAATAAACGACACAATGTCTTAAAAAAATGGCTGACCGCAGACTTCAAACATTGTGGTTTCCAATAGCGGCAGTAATATTTTATGAGCTTTACAAATTGACAGTACACTAAAGAATAATCTCAGTTTTATGCAAGATACTGAAGCCATTTGAAATTCTGACCTATGAAGTAAGTTGGACTTGTAGATCAAGTTTTTTATTTGCTTCACCGGGACACAAGGGTCTGCCATATCTTGGAATCGGATCACTATATTTTGGCAACCATGCTTGATCCGAGCATGGTTGCTATGTCATGTCATGTCATGTCATTTTTTTCCAAAATGACACAGATCTTAGGAGATGCAAAGAGCTACTTGTGAGCAATATGTCAGATCACGTTGCACATAACACATCTCTTGCTTCAGCTTCTCCAGGACATTTTACTTCCAGGAAACAACAGCCATTTTCAAACCTAACTATTGGTGATGGAGAGTCAGCACAGCACACTGCAGTCAGAGATTGACATCTGGTCTGGCTTAAAAGACATCCCCACATATCGTGGCACCACTACCTTGAGTCAATCTGATACTGTAACCATCAATAGAATAGGGGAGGGTTATATGGACGATCATGTATAAAGAAGCACCTTAAAAAGGCCATTTCAATACTGGGAGGTAAAAAAGGCAATTTGGATTTCCCTGTACAAATGAGCAATGCTGTACTAAAGCTGCCCATCCACCAGTGTGTACTTGAAACCTTCTGAGCACTTAGTGTAAAAGGCTAAACTTCAAAAATGTTGCATTGTTGATGTGCATTAAGATGATCTACTTGTTTTTGGATTAACACGTTTGAAACTAATATTTTAAAATGATGATATAAACAACAGTGATGTGGGGGTTAATGAGCAGGATGACAACTTAAACCTTGAGGATGATTACCAGTGTTGGCTTCCCTTAAGTCCACTGCTATAGAAAAATAACCCTACATTTTTATTTATCTGTTAATTAATTTTTTAAAAACATGTATTCTATGTGGGAGCCCTAACAAACCATGAACTTCAGCTACAGTCCCTGTTGCTGAAGTGGTTGTTCAACTGTGCATGTGTGGCACCCCTGCATGTGTGCGCAAGGCATCCAGCTGGTGCACTAGGTTGTTGCTAGGCAACAGCCTGAGGACATTGGAGCGCGCGCTGTAGCGTGAGGCGCCTCTGGAAGATTCTGGGGAGAGGTTCTGGGCGGTTGGTGTGTGTGAACGGCACGGCAGTCAGTTGTGGACGTGTGAGGGGAGACTGTGATGGAAGGCTGTGTGGCATGAGGTGACCGGAGCGGGTGATGATGTGAAGAGAAAAGAGGTGGTCAATCAGATTTAAGAAAGAGAGAGAGTCGGAGTCGTGAGGTAAAGGAAAGGAGACAGCTGATTTAAGAGAGAGAGCCAGAGGTGACGGGAGTAAGCCGAAGAGTGTGTTAAAAACAAAAAAAGGAGACAGCGGAGAAGCAGAGGAGACATATGGGAAGTATCAGAAAGGCACAGAGAGGGTGCTGAGAGACGGGGAGTGCATCGGGGATATCAGAAAGGCACAGAAAGGGGGTGCTGAGAGACGGGGAGTGCATCGGGGATATCAGAAAGGTACAGAGAGAGTGCTGAGAGACGGGGAGTGCATCAGGGAACTCAGAAAGGCGCAGAGAGAGTGCTGAGAGACGGGGAGTGCATCAGGGATATCAGAAAGGCGCAGAGAGAGTGCTGAGAGACGTGGAGTGCATCAGGGATATCAGAAAGGCACAGAGAGAGTGCTGAGAGACGGGGAGTGCATCGGGGATATCAGAAAGACGCTGAGAGACGGGGAGTGCATCGGGGATATCAGAAAGGCACAGAGAGAGTGCTGAGAGACGGGGATTGCATCAGGGATATCAGAAAGGCGCAGAGAGAGTGCTGAGAGACGGGGAAATATCGGAGGTATCAGAGAAGTGCAGAGGAGGTGCTGTGAGACTCATTTGGGATAACAGGGCAACTGAGGAGACTAACAAAAGGGTCGAGAGTGATTTTATGAAAAACTGTGAAACTGTCTGAAGCGCAGTTTTCGCAGGAAAAGATTTTGGTATAACTTTCACCTTCATCAAGGTGACAGTGTAAGAAAGACAGTGTTGATAGCACAAACTAACTATTGGATAAGCTCTGCTAATAAGGTTTTACAGAAGTTTAAAAATCTCATTTGTATGAAATATTTTGCTATTGGTATACATGATTAATTACTTTCACGTTCAACTGTCGGAAATCAAATGTAAAGTTAATATTTAGCACTGTGATTAGTGTTTCTATAGAAATAAGCATTTCTAATTCAAATGTATTCTTGATTGTTTCTTAAAAAGGGAGATTAGTATTCAATTTTAATGTTAGAAATATTTGCAATTGTTACATTGTGAAAATTGTCATTTCTGGTTCTGTCAGATTGATATATACACTTTTGTAATTCAAGTCAAGTTTTCTGCCAATCTGAAGCATTCCTAAACCAAATTTTAAAAGTAAAATCATTTTCATCAAACGCTGGTGTGAAAGTTATTCAGTTATTCCTTACATTGCCTACACCTCTCCGCAGTCCACTATTATTTTAAAACCAGTAGCCCTTACCACATCACACGTGTCCAACATAAATGTGGATGGGAGGGCTCAAGGACAATTTGTTGCTCTACTTTTTCAATACCTTGCTGTATTGGTGTAACTACTACTTGTCTGTTACTCAACCTCAAATCCCTTCTCATTGCCTGAGACCTGGGATTTGCAGGATGACGATCAATTTTTATATAAATTTAATTATTTTTTCTTCCTTTTTCAAATTTTACAATATATTGTCATGGCCTGAGTCCTGGGATTTTGAGATTGATAATTCATTCTAATAAAACATGTTCTAATTTTTACTTTCTTTCAAACATAAAAAAAAACAAAAAAACTAACTTGTCTTAGAGAAACCAACCTATTGTCATGGCCTAAGTCCTGGGATTTCCAGGTTGATGATTCTCACAGAACGTGGTCTATTTTTTACTTTCTCTCTCAAACATTTTTAAAAATATTTCAATTGTCTTTTGTAACTCCTACAATCTATTGTGATGGCCTGAGTCCTGGGATTTCCAGGTTGATAATCAATTCTTCTTCTTCTAATATAACATTATCTATTTTTATATCCTTTTTCAAACTTTAAAAAAAAAGCTTTAATTTGTCTTGGGTTCGTTCCTGCAATCCATTGTCTATATTGTCTGTTGGCTATATTGGCTATTTTTTCACCTTATTGAATTTTTGCAGGCACTAAACAAGGCTTCAAGCCATCCATGATCCATGAGAAGCCAGACAGTCAATCAGATGCTGATATAATGTCTGTTTTATTGGGTTCTTTAGGTAAAACTTGCATTACACAATACACTGACTACATAGTTTGGGTTGCAATTTTTTGCAGTGACAGACAGCATGGCATGAAAGAAATTGAGCATCAAGCTCCATCTTAGGAAAGCTATATCTGGGCACAACTTCTATGTGTGTAAGGGGAATGGCCTGGCAAGCATGTGATTCAGGATACAGCGTGTATTCAACTTTGATCTGAGAGCTGAGATCAGTGTAGAGTTAGAGGTCCAGTTCTTGTCAGATAACAATAAATCAGTGGCACACCAGAAACCCCCCACATTGAAAATGAAAAAAAAAAGGGGGTGCCGCAAAATGTGGCTTTGCAGCCATGTGGGGCAGAATGACATAGAGGAAGATGGTCCTGGCCTGTGCTGCAATAGGGTAAGCAGGTGGGAATTGTGAATGGCCCATTGTGTAATGTGCTCTACTAATGCATTGTATACTGCTATCGTTATTAGATATGTTCCTTCAATATAAAACTACTATTTTAATGTGTGAAAGAAGTAAATTATAAATGACAAAAACAGAACTCGTTACAGCCAATAACCAATGTAATTCCTTAATGTCACATTTTTATTATTTTCAAATCTACATTATACATTGCCTCATAGTAAGTAGCTCTTTACAATTTCAAACAGTCCTTCAACCTCTGCCACATTACAGTCTATGGGACAGATCCACATGCGCCGAGCAGATGTTGCCTAGCGTAATCGATGTCTCTGGGTGCCCTGGATCGGGCGTCTGTAACTACAGCGTAGTTACGGACAAAGCAGCGTGGAGCACCGTAACTATGCTGTAGTTACGGAAGGTAGACGGGGGGGAAGGAGGGAAATTAGGAAGGGAGGGCTGGGTTAGGGGGTTACGATCCTGTGGCCGGCGTAATTACAGACTATTATGCTGGCTGAAGTTAGGGTAGGCTTCAGCCGGCGTAACAGTCTGTAATTACGCCGGCCACAGGGGGAGTGTCGGGGCAGTGCACCAGAGCTACGCTGGCCGTACTTACGGACAGTTGCCCAGCGTAGCTCTGGATTAGGCCCTGTTTCCCTAACTTACACACACACACTCACGCACACACATGCACACTCACAGGCTAGGGGTAATTTTTGTCCCGTGCAGCATGAGGGCAGGGGCAGATCAGGAGCAGAGCTTGGTCAGGACTGGTGGAGCTTATTTGTCCCGTTTAAGGGCTCCAAAATGATGGGAGGTATGCTTATATACCCCACATATATTACACAGATTGGAAACCACGCTTTCAAAATCTTGCATTTGCCACTGTACAGACATCACTATTTAAATATTAACAAGTGGCAATAGCAAGGTGAGCATAGTAACCAGATGTTCCATTTTCTTGCATGTATTTTGGTCCTTTCTCAGTGTGTTGTAATCATTCTATACCAGGCCTGGCCATCCTATGGCTCTCCAGATGTTCTGAGACTACGAGTCCCAGCATGCTTTTTCATGGCTATGCCTAAGCAGTTAAAGCCTGCTGGAAGTCGTAGTTTTGCAACACCTGGAGAGTCACAGGTTGGCCAGGCCTGTTATATACATTTCCTCTTTTTTAGGAGTTCAGTTTTGTATAGTATGCATGAGCTATTTGTTTTCACTATTTGATTCTACCATTTAATGCTTGGATATAATAAAGTAATTTAAATAAATCCTTATGTCAGAGGATGTATAACTTATTTATACAGTACTTGCCAACATTTCTAGCTAATCGAATTATAAGCAGTCCTTTTTCTAATAGTCCCAACAAGTCATTTGCTAGTTCAGAAGATAGAGACATTTTAAACAGTTCATAAAGAACAAGAACAGGGTCTTATCGTTTCAGGAGCCCAGAAAGCTAAACACAACATTGTCTGGAAGGTCTTAATTAGGCTATTTGCATCCTATTGCCTACATTGTTTTGTCACATCTGTGTCTATTGAATGCATGAGTAGTCACCTCATTGACAATAAAACTAGAGAAGCCGTAGCCTGGTCATTTACTTTTAAGGAAATTAACATAGTAACATAGAACGCAATGTAATCAGAGACTTAGCACGCTCATAATGATCACAGTTATAGTTTAACGGCAATATTGTGCTATCATTACAGAGCTCGAGCACAGTTGTGTTTGTAAAGAAAGACTGGTATCTCTCTCACAGCTTTCTAAATACTATACCTAATAATGGTGACGAACTACAAATTTACAATGTAAGGATAACACAAACCTCTCAATAGTGTTCTTGGGCAAGTTACCCAAAGTTTTAGTAGTAACCTTATGTGAAGAGACGAAAGTTTGAAATGAGCTCAGTATAGCTAAGGGGCCTACTAGAAAAGGATTGACATTGTTTATTGTCCTCTAAAAAGTGCATTATCATTGTTTTGTATTTAGGAAACCATTTAAATGTTCACTTCACCAACACTGACTAGTTTTACCGCTGTTTATTTTTTTGTTCACACCATTCATTGATAAAAATTCTTCTGCTGTACTTTATACCTACGGAAAGGAGTTATTGTTTTTCCCCACTCTAGATTACTTTTAACAGTTTCAGTCTGGACACAACCCTCTACTCCCTATGAGATTTCAACACGTTTATCTGAAAGGATACATTATTATGATGATTATTATTAATAATTTAAATAATACTGGTAATTTCTATTTGTGTTATCCACTTACGTACGACAAGGCGATATGTACAACCAGTGATACGCAAGGAAAAGGAAAGACATGGTTCTGAGCATGTAAAAGTTATGTACATGAGAGGGGAGTGTCGGGGAGAGTGCATTATACTTAGTATTGTGTAACTTAGGCATGCTTGCCTACGTAAAGCAATCTTAAGTCTGGATAAGGCCCATTGTCAAATCCTTGACAACCATGTTAGGTTATAATTTGCAAGTTAATTGTTACATCCTGGACTGCTGTATCTTGTTTTGCCCATAGGGGCAGACCTGGAATTGTTATTCTATTGTGGACATTTCTATTACCTGCCCCTAGAGGCTGCTGTTGTGCACTCTGTCTGGCCTATCTTGTTATGTGCTTGTTGTTCAACACCTGTGCTCTGGGGTTATCTGTCCCATGATTCCAGAGCACAGGTGGGTCATTACTTCCTTTTTCCTGCTTCCTGTGTGTTAGTTTGCTGCTCTCTGCTGTGTTCCTGAATCTGCCTCCACTTGTCTCCATTCTAGCTTGCTCTCTCAGGTTCCTTGTTTATGTTGTTAATCTTTGCCCTTTGTTCCAGTGTCTGTACCTGTAAACTCTGCTTGATAGCTGTTATTTCACACCTGTGTATTACCTGGAATCTCTTACCTTGTACTTGTAAACCCTGCCTGATATCTGTTATATCACCCCTGTGTATTACCTGGAATCTGTTACCTTGCACTTGTGCTTAGTGATTCTCTGTTTTTTTCTGTACTGTTCTGTTCTGTTACTCTGTTACCTGCAATAAACTTCTATCTCTTATATTGGCCTCTGCAATCCTTGTATCAAGCCTCAGGTATTCATAACATTAATGCCACAATTTCATACATTTTTCAATTAATTTAAAACAGGAGGCAAACCTCACCCAAAAAGGCTTTGTTTATTATCTTTATTAATAACATTCTGAAAAACTTTGCTCCTGGGGAGGTCCTTATGCCACTTGCTGCTAACAAAATTAGGGCTGTCATCTAAACTTTAAAAAACTAAAAAAACCTCCAGAGCTATTGGGCTCAGCTGTGAGGGAGAACTTCTGCAGTTTCTCCAAACAATAAAGCAACAAGAGCAAAGGACAGAGTGAGAAAGGAATGGATGTTTCTAAAAAATTGAATTCACTATATTCAATCACGTAGCAACCAAGTAGAAATAATTAACTTTTAATATAGAAACATATAAAGAATAAAAAGAGCAGCAAACATAAATATAAAAATAAGAGTATTGAAACTGCAGGTACATATATCAAGTCACTAGCACTAGCACTTAAAACGGCTGGTATATACAGCTATACTTTTAACTGTATGGTTTTTTTTTAACAAAAGATGACACTGAAATCTCTCAGGGTTATAAACCAGTAGAATCTGATGAGATAATGGTTATAATAAGTGTTCCCCAAATAGAAATGGTCCAAAAAGAGGTAAATGAAGTTTAGCATCAAATTACTGTTCTAGGTAGGGAGAAAATTAGCAGAGTTTGGTCCGCAATGTAAACCGTTTTCCACACGTGTTGATCCTAGAGAAATAGCAGCGTGAGCTGCAAGGAGTAAAGAGTTACCGTGACTCCTGGGCAATTAGCAGTGGTAGAAGGTCCGCAGTAGTGTAACTACTACAGAGTAGTACAGAAAGTTACAGAGTACCTCTTGAAACTGCCACATAAAAGATAAATGAACAATATTTTATCTACTTGGTTGCCAACCACTATAAAATACCATCATCCACAAATAATTTATAGTATTAAATTGTTTAGATTACTCCATTTGTTTACTTCGTATGATACTAATATTTTGCATCTGAGATGAAACATATACCCAATGGTATAACGTATACAACACTGAGAAACATTGGATCAGGTCAAGAATAAAGATATATACTTAGATAACAGAAAAAACATGTAAGGACACTATTTCACTTGTACCAAATATATAGATATATGAGGTAATGGTTTATAATTGTAACAGTTGAAGGAGAATAATAATAATAATGTTCTTTTCTTCAAGCAAAATCTTCTGGGCTGGAGATGCAGAAGAAAGCTTCTATTCTTGTTTCCGGCGTCTTCAATATAACATCCCGGCAGTAGGGGGCGCTAATTATCCTCAAAAGGTGACGTCAGGAACAGTCCAGCTCTACTGTTCCTGACGCTTAGAAGCTTTCTTCTGCATCTCCAGCCCAGAAGATTTTGCTTGAAGAAAAGAACACAATTCATCATTTAAAGAAAATTAGAAGGTTCCCAAGATGCGGACATCTAATGGTGAGTTTAAAATTTTTGATTATTATTTTTATACACATGTAACACTTTATGTATACCACTTAGTTGAGGAGAGATGACCACCTAAGGTAAGTGCATACACGTAGGGGGTAATGTTTTTTTTTTATTTTTACACACACTGTAAACGCTGTGCTGTATGGCTACAAGTGTAGCCATGCTGTATACACAGAATTACAAGGATCCCCTTTGCTGATCCTTGTAATTCAATGAGTACAGCATGGCTACACATTGCTTTTTGATTTTTTAAACACAAAAACACATGTCTGTTATACAGACATGTGTTTTAATGGTCCCGATCGGCCAAAAAACATAAATGCGCCCCTCTATAGAGGCGAATTTATGTTTGTGATTTAAAGACTATTTCACCGCGATTCGGTGAAATCGTCTTTAATGAATTACAAATGGCCTATGTTTGTAATTGGAAAAAGTCGGGACCGCGATTTTTGGACCCGCAATTAAAACATTACCAAATTCGTGTGATTTTTAGCTTAATGAATACACTTTGGCGATTTTTAAGCTAAAAATCACACGATTTTGTCAAAATCGAGTTTAATGAATGAGGCCCTAGATGTGAAGGCTTTATATAGTCACATTCCTCACACTTTAGTTATAAAAGCAGTCAACACTTTTCTTTCCAGACATTTCTGAAACTCAAAAACAATTTATTCTTGATTCTATAGCTTTCACTTTATCACATAATTCTTTTTTATATGGCACTGATTATTATTTACAGATCCTCGGTACCGCAATGGGCACCAAGTTCGCCCCGAGCTTTGCTAACCTCTTTATGGGGATGTTTAAGGCCAAATACATCTGATACAGCATGTTTGGGGCGAACTTGGCGCACTATATGTGGTACATCGACAATTTGTTCATTATTTGGTAAGGGGACCACAGTTAGCTGATAGTTTTGTTCAATACCTTAACAATAACCCTTATAATTTGATTTTTTACCCACACATTTGATTTCACCACGGTGATTTTTTGGGATAACACACTCTCTGCCAAATATGATAGAGTTACAACAGTTAACTATAACAAACCAAAAGACGCAGCTAATTACCTGCACTTTTGCAGTGGTCACCACAGACCGTGGATCAATCATATTCCACAAGGCCAATTTACACGCCTACGAAGAAATTGTTCAGAGTTAACAGATTTCAAAGTTCAGGCGAATAAAATGTACTCTGACTTTAAGAATAGAGACTACCCAGACAGTGTCCTTAATAGAGCTTTAGAGCACGCAGAAGGCTTTGATAGAACCAAACTATTAGAACCAAAGTCAAAATTACAAATCCGACAGTTGACTGTAATTTTTGGGATAATATCCCTTTCATTACCAGGTTCAACTTTAAGTCCAGACAGGTATCTAACATAATTAAAAATAATTTTCCTCTTTTAAAACAAGACAATGTTTTGGGACCTATATTGGATGAAAGTTTCACCATTATTTTTAAGAAAAGTAAAAATCTAAAACATTTCTTGTCCCCTAGTAGGGTTTTACAGAATAAACACCTCAAAAAAGATTCAGATAAAAAACTTTGGGCTGCTATAAATGTAGGAGAAACATCTGCCTAACTTGTTCATTTATAGTGGATGCATCTAGATCCATCTCTTCCCCATACTCTAATTTGAGCATTAACATCAAAAGTTATATAGACTGTGAAACATCTTTTGTTATTTACGTCTTACAATGTACCTGCCCTATGCAATATGTGGGCAAGGCCATCCCAAAAATTGAAAGAGAGATTTTGCGAACACAGATGTAATATTATTTAAAAAACTTCTACTCACAGCCTATATAAACACATGACTAATACTCATAATGGTGATTTGAAATGCCTCTCCCTATATGGAGTAGAACATTTTACCCTTAGAGATAGGGGAGGAGACCGATATACCACTTTATGTCAACATTAGGCCTTCTGGATATTTCAGTTGCAAACACTTTATCCAAAGAGCCTCAATGATACTATTGAATT
>WWET01000924.1:182812-203404 GCA_011038615.1 Limnodynastes dumerilii
ATATATAGCTATATATATATATATATATATATATATCATAATAAATACATAATTTTCATCTTTTTTCTTTTTTTCTTTATCTTCTTAATCCCATATACATATATAAAATAGTAGATAAAATATTGTTCATTTATTTTTTATGTGGCAATTTCAAGAGGTACGCTGTAACTTTTCCAGCCCCAAACCCTATACTTGCAAGTAATTTGACACAATGCTACTAATTAATGGCATCTGCGAATAGGGCAATTAAAGGTGACTGGAATACAGACCACTTACAATGCTTTGAGAAAGTCCCGGAGGCGGGACAAAACGCGTCTGCATGTGACTCATACTTACCTCGAATCACTGCAGGAAGTTCTCCTCTAGCACTACTACTCCAGGCTTCTTTCTACCTTAACTGTATGGACCTCCAAGTGGTAAAGTGTTCCCATCTGCTACTGCTGATTACCACCCACGCATCCAGCACACCATTACCATTACAGCGGTGCCGTCGGAGCACTCAGACCATGACCACGAAACTAGAAGGTCGTTACACTACTGCGGACCTTCTACCTCTGCTAATTGCCCAGGACTCATGGTAACTCTTCACTCCTTACAGCTCACGCTGCTCTTTTCTCTAGGACCAACACGTGTGGAGAACTGTTTACATTGCGGACCAAATTCTGCTAATATTCTCCCTACCTAGAACAGTAATTTGATGCAAAAGTTCATTTACCTCTTTCTGGGCCATTTCTATTTGGGGAACACTTATTATGACCATTATCTCATCAGATTCTACTGGTTTATAACCATGAGAGATTTCAGAGTGTCATCTTTTGTTAAAAAACCATACAGTTAAAAGTATAGCTGTATATACCAGCCATTTTAAGTGCTAGTGACTTGATATATGTACCTGCAGTTTCAATACTCTGATTTTATATTTATGTTTGCTGCTCTTTTTATTTTTTATGTGTTTCTATATTAAAAGTTCATTATTTCTACTTGGTTGCCACGTGATTAAATATAGTGAATTACATTTTTTAGAAACATCCATTCCTTTCACACTGTGTCCTTTTCTCCTTTCATCTAAACTTACCATGAAAAGCAAAGCTGGTGCTCCCATAAAAGAGTTTGACTGAATCTAGCTGCAGGGAATACACTGCAGGTTAGCTTCAGTGCTTACCACCCAATGGGCCTGATCCAGACCTATGCAAATAATACGTCCTTTTGCGTGGTGTATTTTTGCCAGCGTACCTATGAAGTACTCCCTTCAGTCGTACGTATTTATGACGTCTTACGCCGACCAAACCCTACCCTAACTTTTTTTAGCGTAACCGCAGGCGTCCGTAGGCTCCATGCGTAGTTACGGCGCTTAGCACGCCATACTGTATGATTTAAATGCCTCACCCCGAATTACGGATTTTGTATGGCTGGCACACCTAGATGCTCTGAGTTTCGTTGCATAACATCTGCTGCGCACATGCACAGTAAGAAATAATGGGCGCTTTTACGCTCACAACAAGCGTAATATCACGGGCGGGCGTAGGTCTGGATCAACGTCACCAACTCTTTAACATGAAACTTGCCTTAAGTTATAAAATCCTTAGCAATGGTAGCAGCTTCGTTTCCCACTTTATTATGGCCCCTTCTGATAGCTTTGTGGATGAGACTAGGAAGGATTCAAAGCTTTTTGTATCATATTACTGCGTCTAATGTATTTTTATTTCAGAGTGAAATCTCAGGTGGAAAATTGTAACAAACATTTGAAATAATGGGCGCTTTTACGCTCACAACAAGCGTAATATCACGGGCGGGCGTAGGTCTGGATCAATGTCACCAACTCTATAACATGAAACTTGCCATGACCGTATTTAATTTAACTTCCTTATCCAAAGCATCATACCAAACACATTAATCTTGTCACATAGACCATAATCGTGTATTATGTGTACTCTGGATGTATATGATTTTTTTGTGCTACTGCCAAGATATTGTCCTGTAGACAGCATACAAGTTATCTCTCGATTGAAGTTAGAAGAAAAGCTAATATTATTAGTGCAGGTTAGTCACACAGCCCTTCCTCTGGCAGTCTTTTTGGTGTACGTGCCTTAAGTTATAAAATCCTTAGCAATGGTAGCAGCTTAATTTCCCACTTTATTATGGCCCCTTCTGATAGCTTTGTGAATGAGACTAGGAAGGATTCAAAGCTTTTTGTATCATATTTCTGCGTCTAATGTATTTTTATTTCAGAGTGAAATCTCAGGTGGAAAATTGTAACAAACATTTTTGGCAGCGATCGTGACAATTAGATACATTATTATTATTTTATAATATCCGACACAGATCATAATAAGATTGACTATGTCTCCAAGGGATAATAGTACTCCTGTTATCTATTCTTGTTTCACATTCTTGAAATAATGAGTAAGTTTCTGCATTTAATAATTTGGTATGAATAAGTTATATATTTAATTGTTGCTTGCAGTAAATATGGTGTTTTATCAACCTTTTCGAAGGTCTACGGTCTTAAAGTTGAGCAATCAGATATTCAAGGATGGCGAACACAGCATGGAATGCTTTAGGAATCTGACGTATAAGAAGCCTTCAGTTGACAGAATGGACCTTATTCATATGCTACGGAGGCTATCATACAGAAAATGTGATTCATAAGTCCACATTTAGGAGAGAAGGTCACTCCCCGTTTTCCTACATGCGGATAGTGAATTTGCCAGCAGGGACCCTACCTTAAGTATTCCGCATGGAAACCCTTCAGTGCGGGATACGGCCTTGATAGTGCTTAGCCAAGACCTTACTGTATGATTTGCATGCCTCTTCCCCATATGTATCTCCTACGCATGGGGGGATGGGCTTTTTCAAAAGGGCCATTTCATACCTTTGAATTGTGAAGGTTCTCTGAAATCAATTTGTGAGTATTTCAACTACCCCAACCCTTTTCCTAATTCTTAGAAAGCTGTAGTATCAAACATGTCTCCATATCAATAGAAATAATGTATACAGGACTGGATCCAGAGTTTTAAAATAAGAGGAAATCAGTTACAAAAAAACGTAGGACCTGATTCACACTTAAGAGTGAGTTAGGTGCGGGCAGATCGGCACATAACTCACTCTTCCAGCCCCCAACCCACCCCCCGTTTTTATGTACCTTATGGCACTTATGAGTATCTTGGGGCTACCTTATTTCTCCGTGCAATGTCCGTACGATCCTCCCTGCCTCCCCCCGCCCTCTCCACCCCGCCTCCCCCGCCCTCTCCAGCTAATCTAAATACCTCCCCCCTCCAACTTCTTCCTAAAAATGCCCTGAGGCGGCATTACGCTGCCTCTATGTACATAAATCCCTGCTGCGGTCTTTAAAGACCGCACTTACGCTATCTACGTACCGATCTTGTACGTAGATAGCGTAGTAGGTCATATCGGCCAGATACGCACTTAAGAAGCAGAAGCATCTTAAGTGTAAATCAAGCCCTTACACGTGATAAAACCATATTTAGTTTTAGGGGGGAGTAACATTTCATTGCATACAGGGAAAATGCTTTGCCTTTGCTTATTGCACACAGATGCTGTCCAGCTTTACTTGGTTACTCACACTTGACTAGGAATCATCACTATTTGCACCAGTTGGATTCTGATTCCCCTGCAGTTCAACATTTTTTGCCCAGATATAAAATTTACATCAGTTTTACTTTCATTGTTTTCAACTACATGTTTTTGTTTGGCAGGTCATAATTACTTCTGTTCCCCCTGTATCAGTGCACTTAAATGTTTTTGTTTTTATCACCGCTCATTTGTATTCTAAAAGCAACAACTTACTATTTTGTATCCTTAAAGCCTTTTGCCTTCTACATATTGCAGTTTATTTTTTTTAAATTTTTTACTGTAATTAGAAAAATAAGGTCTTAATCTGCTCACTCAGCTTCCAGATTAACAAACCACAGATACATTTATTGTGTTATTGTGTTTTTAATTTTTGCCTTTTGAAAGAAGAAAATAATAATAATAATAATAATGATAATATAACAATAATATAGGACCTGATTCACACTTAAGAATCTTGTTAAAATATGAACTTAAATTCACTCCTGGGCTAAACCATTTTGATTGCAGGGGAGTCATATTTCATCTGTTGCAAACAGTACTAGTGTTGAGAGGTGATATTTCCCAGCCCAAGTCTAAATAACAGTGTGGTAGTAAAGCTGGTCAGTATCTGTGTGCAGTAAGCAATTCAAAGATATATCCCTGCATGCAAAGAATACAATTAACTTGACTCCCCCCGAAAACAACATGGTTTTACCCAGGAGTGACTTTAAGTTCTTATTTTAAGAAGATTCTTAAGTGTGAATCAGGTCCATAATTATTATAGATAACACGGACTGTATTCACAGATCCGGGTGAGTTAGGTGCAGACAGATCTGCACTTAACTCGCCCATACTGCTCTATCCCGCCCTCCGTTTTTAGGAACCTTATGGCACTTACAAGTGCCAAACGGCTTACCATAGCTATCCATGCAATGTCCGCACACATTGCCTCTCCCCACCTCCCCCCCGCACTCCCTGGCTAATCTTAATCACTCCTCCCTCTCTCTTCTATCTAAACACTCCCCAAGTGTCTAGTTACGCCACCTCTTTCTATTTAAAATACTCTGTGCGGTCTTTAAAGACTAACTGGTACGTAGATTGCATAAATGACCTACACGCATGCATAGTAGGTCATTAACTAAGGATCCGCACTTAGGATCTGCTTCTTAGGTGTGAATATCGTGCTGCATAACTAAGACACAGTGTTGTAATCATTTAGAAGACAAGACTATACTCCTGTTGAATGCGGAATACTTAACATTCTGTATGAAATCCATTTAACTGATATTTTAAGTATTTTTCACTCTTTTCTTAAGCTATTAACTTTCCAGTACTTAAACTAATATATCCATCTGAAGAATTATAGATCTTTCCTATTTCTAACCATTTGTAGGAGAGGTTTAATTCCCATGTTATAATGCTTTGCAGTCTTGTAGTCACACGTTTCCAGTGCGAATAATGAAAAGTTATCCCAAGGAGCACATAGACAGAGTAATATTTTATAGACATTGGGGAGAAATTCTTCTCCCTCTAACAATTCTGCTGGTTTTCAAAGGCTAATAACCATATTAGACAGTACTATGGTCTTCTAAGCTCATAAACACATTTTATATTTTATTCTTCATCATAACTTATGGAATTTACTTTATAAAAAAAAGTTCTACCTTTCCTTCTCATACAATGTCATAGGACCATAACTGTTTTATAACAAAGGAAGTCATAATGTAAAGTAAAAACAAAGTTAAATTACTGCTTTTAAATACAATTTATAATATTACTTCCATACAGATTCTGTTTAGAGTGTCACAACTCAAAGGAACAAACCATAAACTCTACAGTGTAATCTATTTCTGAAGTTATATTTCGATTTCACAGATAATTCTTACATTTTACTGTTCTACTTGGAAGCCACTTTTGTTGTTGTTACAGTTTTCTGGCTGTCAGGCCTCAAACTTGATGCAGTATTTTAATATTACTGAAAACCTACCTTTCTGTATGAAAATGATGTGATTGCATATCTGTACATTGTGTAGTTTTTTTTATAGCTCATATTTTGTCATTATAAATTGGTAATATATTGACATGAAATATTGGACCTTCGATATTTTGCATGTCTCAAAGGCATGCATGGGAGGATAACTCTAATTTATAGAGAAGAAAACACAATGTTTGACGCGCTGTGGTTTAGCACCTTGTAATTAATATTGTATTATGCCATCCATCTAACTCATTTTTCACAGATAACACGGGCTGCTGTAGCTCTAGAATAACTTTCCTTGTACCAAGTAAGTAGGTTAATTTGTAAAGAAGTGGCTAGAACAAAGCACCTGGCTGTATGGATACTATTTAGACATATGTATATAGCTGAAAGATCACATTTGTAGCAAACTAATGCATACAGAATTCACATTCTGTTTGCATAAAGATAGTCAGTCTGTTAATCTTTAGTGAAAAGAAAGCGCAATATCCATGCATTTTGACCTGATATTACTTTGGATCACTACGACTTCATTAGGGGTAAAAAGTGGGCTTACATTAGACAGCTTGTTTATTTGATTTGGATGCATAAATCAGCTATTCTCTGATTCTTGTTAAAAGGTTGATTAGATTGGTCCATTGTCTGAATTATTAGCCGCACCAGTGTGCAAGGTCCATGCGTGTTAACATCCAGGCATATAAAGGAGTTGCTACAGACATACTTGTGCTCTCTTGGGGCCATAGTGTCTGAGTTCAGCCTAACTGCGGAGGAGAAACGTATCTGACAAGGTGCCTGTCAGATAGTTATTGAGGTTTGGATCTGTCAACATTAAGTTGTTAAGTTGTTAATTTTTTATTTTTTTTCTTCTCTTTACTTTGTTTTGTTCTCTTTTATTTATAGTCATAATGTTTTTGGGTCTTATTATTTGGTATGGCAGACATGTATATGCATCACTAATGCATTATGGTATAGTTTACTGAAATCGCTCCCTTTGTCGTTGGGAGAGAAGGGAGTTCAACTTTCCTTTATCCTACCGTTATCACTGAGGAACGATTTTGATTATATATTTAGTATGTGGTCTACATTTCTGTACTTGCGGCTATATAGGCCGATTGTCAGTTTTTTGGAATGCCATATTTGCTTTGTTCACATCAATGCATATATGTTTTGTTTTCTTTTATTTACTTATGTCTGTTCTGTTGTTTTCTTGAAATAATTCAAAATGACAATAAATTGCGTTGAAAAAAAACAAAAACATCCAGGCATATAAAAAAAGATTGTAAGGAAACAGAAACATATAAACACTTAAAACACTTAAAAAAAAAATCTTCAGTCAATAACTAAAAATTGTTGCACATGTAGTGAAATAATGACACAAAAAATAAATGAAAAAATAAAAATAAAGCCAACATTCTGAAATGCTGCAGTGTAGATAAGTTTCATCCAAAGAAGAAAGAAAAGTGTGAAAAATGTAAAGAGTTGCATGTGCTCAAGAAGGTATGAAGTACAGGCCCAGGGACAGAGTATAGAGGGCTCCATTTACTAAATGGTAAAGCCTTTGTTTTCAGTAGATAAAGACTGTTTTTACCTGAAAATTGTCTTTATCGCTTTAGAACGAAGGCTTTACCATCTACAAAGCTGTGATCAGCATGGAAACCATGGTGATCAATAGCTGCAGCACCCCCGATTGCCGGCCCACTCTAATGAATGTGGGCCGGCCGATCGCTTTATTTACTAAGTATTAGTGCGAATTTCAACAATTTGCGCCGATACTCTATATAACACCGGGCTGGATCCAGACTTAAGTAAGTGCTTGAAATTAGTTACTCCTGGGCTAAACCATGTTGATTGCAGGGGAGTCATATTTCATCTGTTGCAAACAGTATTGGAGTTGAGAGGTAATGCGTCCTATCCCAGGTCTAAATAATAGTGTGCTAGTAAAGCTGGTCAGTATCTGTGTGCAGAAAGCAATTCAAAGATATATCCCTGCATGCAAAGAATACAATTAACTTGACTCCCCCTGCAATCAACATGGTTTATCCCAGAAGTAACTAATTTCAAGCACTTACTTAAGTCTGGATCCAGCCCACCATCTTCAGATGGCGTTAATGTAAGTATTCCTGCGGTTTATCCATATAACCCCCTTTTCCTTCCCCTAATAACTGTAAAGAGAGTTGAAATTACCTGCCCATCATCTTTCTCTGCAGTCCTGGAGATCAAGTCCCAGCGTATGCATATGTATTTAACTTTTGGCACTTGAAATTTTTCAAGTCCAAAAATTTAGCCACTGTGCATGTGCATCTACTTCATCTACGAGAGCAGCCGAACGTCTCTGGCGAAAGTCCCGCAGACCATCGAGGAACCTCGCCGTAGGGCTAAATATTAGTAAATACTACCTGCAGTCCTGCCAGGCTCACTGCAATGCACAGTGAACCTTGCTGCTATCATTAGTGTATCGATGCTCTATTGATAGTAAATGGACACCATCATTTCTTCATGAAAACAGTACAAATCCTGAAATTATGGAGAAGAGAGCACTTTTATCTTTTATTCCATCTTTCTCCTTTATATATGAAGTTCTGTTCTATGTTGTGGTTCTGAAAAAACTCCTTCATGCCCACATAAAATCCATACACTCTTCTCTTCAGTCTGGACAGTAACCTGGAGATATTTTTTGTCATGACAACCTGGCACTCAATATTTTTTGAACCCTTCACCACTAAAATAGTTAAAGTAAGGTCAATGTCTACTAATCTCTCACTTTGGGGCTTCTAATAGATACAATTTATAGACACATCTATATTACTGATTTCAAATTGGATAAAGCAATGAGGTGTAGTTAAATATTAACTGAAGGAAGTTTATAATAGAGTTGGAGGTTTACTTGTGTTCATATAATTCAATGTGAATTTAGCAAATCCAGCATTTATTTGATTTCAATTTTGTGTATGTTAGAGAGAATCCATGTTTGAAATGGATATTTTATACAGACTAAATCATTTTAGAAAGGCTATCTATGTAAATTTGTGAATGTGCCTATGTTCACTATTGATAAATATTTTGTGTATCATAAAATATGTGATCATGGAAACTGTGATTTAAAAATCAAGACTATTAATTGCTTTTTTTTCAGTAATCATTGTGAATGTGAAGCATTTTTATGTGTTGAAAATTCTAGTGAAGCTCTTTAATTTCTTGTTTTGTTTAAAAAAAAAAAAGAAAACCAAAAAGAAAAAAATGTGCGTTATTTTATTCAAACACTAGTATCATTTTAGTTTAAGTTTAGCTGATGAAGCTGTAATGGATCATTCATTTGGTAGTATAATTTCCAGCTTCATTTCCTCACAGCTTTGGTGATAGAAAGTAGAGGAGGCTTATGTCTCAGTGTCATGTGTGCTAATGATTTACTGTAAATTTTCCCAGTGCTAAAAGTTTCTGCTAATCTAGTTTTGTGTACTTAGAATGCATGATAAGGAAGTGCCCATCAGGGACAAAAAAGTGACTGACAGCGATGTAAAAACGAAATGTCTTCAGTTTAAGGTGCAATTGACCGTTATGTATATGCACATAAAGTAGTTTGGGGTTTAAGGCTGCATTTACAAAAAAGCACTAACTTCCATTTCATGAAAGGAGAAAACAGTCCTAATCTCATAAAATCGAGGTCTTATGTAATACAATGCTATGATCACTATACAAACCATAGCGATTGATAGCCGCATTACTGACATTTGCCAGTCCGCTCTAATGAAAGTGGACTGACTGATCATTGTATTTACTAACTGTTGTTAAAATCCACGCTGATACTTTAAAGAATGCCATCTGAGAATGGTGTTAGTTAGTATACCAGCCGTCTCCCCATATTTCCCCCTCTTTATCCCCTAATAGCTGTTAGGGCGTTTTATATAGAGAGATCACTAGAATACACAGAATGTGTAAATAATAATAATAAAAAATATTAAATTTATTTCTAACACTTTCTTTCACTGGAATCACCAGGAGTGTTCCTTGTTCTTATAAACCAGTAACAACAATGAATATTTTGGTGGGAAAATAAAATAAAGATAAAAAAAGAAAGATGTTGGTGAATGTCTCCTGGAGGGGTGAGTAAAAGTAAATATGGGGGACATTATTGCCAGGCTCGTCGTAAGACGTAGCAAGTCTGGACTACTTATTGAGCGCTTGCTGCACCATTATTAGTAAATTGAGCACTTAGTTTACAATAGAACTATATGACCTTGGCTATATTGTTACCAAATCCTATTAGTAGTACTGCTTTTGACTTATATTTTTTTAAGCAACCGTGGAACGCTTTGTCCAGCAAGTATGCCTATCATAAGGCAGGGTTTTTTGTTGGATATGTAGAAGTGAAAGGCAAGCTTCACTGATGTACAGATCCGTGCTCTAAGTAAGTAGTTTGTAGGCTTTAAATGGTAGAAGATTTATGCTCAAGTCAGGGACTTATTTTCATTGATAAAATGGAATTGTTTGTTCTGTTTAGCCTGCTATTGTTTTATTATGTGTGATAATGACATGAAAGGTTAAATATTATTAAATGACCTTAGAGCTGTGACAGGTTACTATAGTTTGATTATTTACGTCCTTTGTTGGGTTCATGTTGACCTTCCAAATGGTACTGCACTATTCCCCTTTTTCCTCCTACTTACCTTAAATACTGGTATTGTAGATTCCGCCCAGCAGTAAATATTCAATTTGGTGAATGGGAAATTCATTTGTGAGCAGCTTCAACAGCAGCAGGCAAGAAAAAAAAGAAAAAACATATGGAGGGGTTTGCACTTACTGTGTGTTTAGGATCACATGAGCCGTTATTCTTTTGTTCATTTTTCAGTACATATAGAACATATTGAATCCATTCGCTTTTATTATTATTTCTGTGAATGTAATAGCTTCCTTTTACCATGTACTTGATTAGTTCCTGAAATCCATTGATAAAAGAAGTAACTTCAGTCTTTTAGCTCACTTTTACAAGCTCTACATCAAAGTAAACATGACTTGTAATTCTGCTCCCTCTTTTTGTGCATGTCAGGAAGAGCTTTTATACAACATGTTATGATTCCACACAGAATGGGTGCTGAGTTATTGTTCTGCTTCTTTAGTTAATCGATTCCATTTACATCTAATCAATTTCATTATGTGCTTATAATTGATTCCCCTTAGGATTTCCCACGAGTCTTCAGTTATTAGGATGTGGAACTGATCCTGCTTAGAATTTCCAAAGTGTAAATAAAAGACTTGGGAGTTGTTTAGATTTTGTTTATTAGTTCAGTGGATTTTGACAAAATTTTTGACTGACAAAGCTGCTACAGATAATTTTCAGCCATATTCTATCCCCATTCTGGTGATAGATTGCAAGCTTGCAGTTATATTAATGCTTAAAAACTATAATATTGTAAAAGAAATAAGAAAATAAGTTAATGGACTTAACTATTTATAGTTTGATGTATAATTAACTTTTCTCATAAAGGTGGTTGTTGGTTAACTTATAAAATCCCACATCTGGCGAGACTTCATTATTGTGATTTTGTAATTCCAAATTCTACAGCTGGCACCGTAATTTTCCTGAAGGGCTTACCTATAACCTGAGGGCAGCAAGCCTAAACATGACAAAATGTACAATCCTTTAGAAAAATAATTGTGTGGTTAAGATTTTCATTAGGGTAGAGTATATTAGGGATGCAGTTGCCAGTCTGGCTGACCTTATTTCCTGAAGTCATTCAGTTGGCGGCTATATCATTTTCAAAATAGGTTGTTCGATTTTTAATTTTGGGACCAGGTACTTATAGCGAATAGCCATTCTTAAAGGGTGTTTTTCAGTAAAGCACTGGAGCACCTTAGGTTTAACATTATTACATTGGTGACACAGTGTATAGACGGCTGCTCCGCCATCAGGAGTTTTATAATCATCATAAGTATTATGCCATTACTATGGTGTTATATCAGAGAATGTATGAGTCCTGACTATCGCTTTGTACAGCCAATTAAGGTATCAATCAATATATCTCAATGTAACATATTAATAACACAATCTAATAATTATTAATTAGTCACGCAATGTAACATATTAAGTAAGTCGCACAATGTAACATATTAATTAGGTTGAACTGCCCTTCTCACACTGCCCATACCATCTATCCCACTGCCCATCTTATATACCACTATCATGCAGTCATACTAGCAATCACACTGCTTATACCATCACTCTGTTCATGCTATCACTCACACAGTGCCCACCATACTATCACTCACACACAACCCATAATATCACTCACACACTGCCCACCATACTATCACTCAAATACTGCTCACCATACTATCACTCACACACTACCCATACGATCACTCTGGGCCAGATCCACAACTAAGTATGACAGTGAAATTACGCAAGCTGCTAGCGTAACTTATGACCGTCAAAGTGAAGCAAACACAGAACGCAAGGCAAAATGCGAGGTGTCAAGCTTGGCAGATCAGGGAGGAGGAGATAGAGCACAGTGAGAGGTTGAGAGGGAGCCACCAGGTGGGGATTGGGTAAAAGGGTAGCAGAGGGGAACAAGAGAGTCCAAAGTGAGGGGAACAAGAGGGTACAAAGTGAGGGGGGAGTGGTGGATGAGGGTACAACACTAGGATAGGCAGCTTACACACTAAGTGGATGAACCTACAAAAGACATAAGGAGGGGGAAGGAAGTGGACTGCTGTTGTAAGCGGAGGATAGGGGGGAGGAAGGAAAAGAAGGGATAGATGTAGGATGCAGTGAGGATGTTAAGTGGAGGAGGGGTAGGCTAGTCTGCTTATGATTATTCTTTTTTCAAGTTGTATTTTTAATAGATACTTTTGTTTACATATGTTAATGAGAGTACGAGCTGTTTTTATATAAAAAAAAAAAAAAGTTACTTTTCCAAAGCCTAATCAGTGTGTTTAGTTATCTTAGTATCTTTGAACCATAAGCAATTTAAAGCACCTTTATGCACAACCGATTCACAGCTAATAAAAATCTGCACGTGCCTAATTATACGCAGGAAAGACGTTGCACTCCCGACACAGGGGGAGTAGTTAATCGTTTTATTTCTTTTCTCGGAATCGGTAGTGTGGATTTTTTGTGTGCGTATATTTAGGTAAGTTCGCAAGGTCATCGAGATATCCTTGGGTAACTAAATGCGGTTCAGGAAACAGACAGGGTGCTTCAGAGGTTGGTTCAAGACTTGCTTGGTTGTCCCCATGCTCTGCAGTCTCCTTTGCGCATTCATGTTTCCAAAGTTTGAACTTTTCTGCTGGAGACTTTGACATAGGAATTTCTTCATTGGGATTCATAGGCCTCATGGAGCATAGTAAATCAGGGTATGTCACAGTGTACATTGACTTGGAACTGGTGCCTAAAATGTTCATCAGACAAAAGTAGCAGTCTGGACAGTGGTCTTGATTCCCTCTAAATAATTGAAACAGCGAAATTCATGTGTCGAGAACCCTTGGACCAACCTGTGAGGATTCTGATACTAATGAGACAGCAGACATAAGGGGCCCAGTCTTTGCCTTGGTCATCGACTTTGCTTCCTAGATAAACTTATAGTACTGCTTAACACATTTTCAACGACACTTAACACATCTTCTAGGCATCGCTTCATGTGGCAGAGAAATACAGTTTACAGTTCCCTAAGAAGATGAAAGTAACAGTCTGTACAGCTGCTTTACAGCACAGTTCTGATGTCCAACATTTGGGATAAATTCACATGCAGGATGCCAAAATCCGACACACTAGACACAGTCGCTGTGAGCGGCCACTAAAAGCCTGGCTCCTAAAGGGGACATAACTTCAAAACTGGGTGATAGAAAGAATCTATGGCCATTCTTGAAGTCAGCATAGAGAATACATATATAGAAACACATGAGTAGCCCTGTGATAAAATGATTGTCTACCAGTGTCATTGTAGATATGTTATCAATTCTTTCTTTGTTGTCAACAGTTTAATTTACCTTTTGGTTTCTTAATAATGTTTTTGAAAAAAAAAAGAGCTGGTAGTTTCTACAGTTTGTTCTATACTTTTCTCTGCTTGTCACACAGGATCCTAAGAGTTTAGAAGAATGAGATTATTCTGGAATCACTTTTAAATAAAAAATAAAATGACAACATTTTGATAAATTAATTGGAAGAGCTCTGATTTTTTTCTAATATCTTAAGCATAGCAAATTGTGCAATAAAATGGGCAGCAATATAAAGGCTTAGGACTGTACCTGCCAGAGGTGTTTGTGTCCCAAGAAGAAATTCAGTGCAATTGGATTTCAAAAGGGTAAGTGTGTTCATCGTTGTGAGTCTCCGCAACGATCCTTCACATTGCGTAAAAAGGGACAGCCGAAAGTTGCTTTTTTGCTGTATCTATTTTGAATGTGATAAACAGCAGAATTTTATTTTATTTTTTTATGGGTGAGTATGCGATTTGCATACTCGCCCAATCATCGATGGACCAAAGCACTGGAGAGATGAGTAACCCTCTCCGGGGACTGAGGGTTAGGCTGAGGAGGGGAGAGTTAGGGTTAGGCTGGGGGGGGGGACTTATGGTTAGGCTGCAGGGGGGGGGACTTAGGTTAAGGTTATGGGGTTTCTTACTGTTCGGAGCACAGTGTTCGGTGCTCCAGGGATCGATTGCTATGTCTCATCCCAGATAGTTCGGAACTGGCTGTGAGCGAACGGCCCTATCGAAATAGGGCCGTTCGCTACGGGAACCCACACACTGTGTTCATGCATGTGTGAACATTGTTACTGAAGCTATAAGTAATAAGATTATTAATAGGGGAGGTTTATATCCCCATTATACAAAGAAGTTTGGACAAATGGTTAAGTAAGGCTGTTTGGGACTGTTTCCTTTATCAGCAGATGTTCATTTTATGCTTGAAAAACTAGCAGGAACTCACGAGTTCATGTGGTTTTAACCTGAACCACGCTCTCCTTAATGAGAGACTTGTATACAGAAATGATTGACTTGAGTATATTGCAGTTGTTTTGCATACTATGTTTAGTCATAGTTTAAGTGACTGTTTATGCATTCATGACATTACTATAGATTTTATGTTATTGTATTCTTCAGGCACTACTGTTTTTCACTGAACTCCACAATAGCTCTAACAAACCTGATAACTAAAGAATGAGCTGGAGGATTTGTGTTACTTGTATGGATAACCTTCTGCTTGTAGGCTGTTTCTGGCACTGAGAAAATGAGTCAGATTTGATTGCTTCTCCCAGCATCTATATAAAGAATTGGTACAATTTATAGTTAGCCGGTAGGAAATACCTCGGGTTTCAGCTAAAACGAGGGTAGTAAGAGTAATATGCAACACTGCGCTGCAGTGTATTCCATATACTGATCTTCCTGCTTGATAGTTTAGCATATTTCTGGTAATTGTTTTTCTCTAGATTGGTGGTACGCCTGACTGCCTCATTGTTCTTCAATTGTGCCACCATGGCAAGTGTAACAGTGCCTGAGATAAATTTTATGCCCAGACCTGGAACCTGGAACCTTTGTCTCCCAAAGGTAATTGCTGTGAAATGTAATTAAAGAGGAGCAAGTTAAATAAGATAATTTTCATCATGAAAGATTTTTCTTGTGTATAGCAGCATTTAAATGTCTTATAGGAGTGGGATGCATTTTGTGGAACGAAAGTTCCATTTTCGAGATACAGGCAGTCAAAAGCTCATTTCCGGCTGTCTCTATTTCGAAAATATTACCAATTAGAAACTTTCACTAATGAATGGGTAAGTATGCTGAATTTGTTTTTCGACATACTTAACTACTCATTAATTCTGAAACCGACGCAGACCCATATCACTGGCGCAGAGCCACTGCACTGGTCCGGACAGCTAAGTATTACAGTCTATGGGGAGTATTAAAATCTTTTTATATTTATATTGTATTTCATTATGTTCTGTGCTGTCCATACCTTCCCTGTATGTCTGTACTGTATTTTGTTCTTGTATTTTGTAAGGTGCTGCGGATGCCTTGTGGAGCCTTATAAATAAACAATAATAATAATTAGGGTTAGGCTGTGGGGAGGGGAGTCTTAGGGTTAGGATGTAAGGAAGGGCATCTTAGGGTCAGGCTGTGGGGAAGGGAGTTCTAGGGTCAGGCTGCAGGGAAGGGAGTCTTAGTATTAGGCTATGTGGAGGGGAGTCTTAAGGCCAGGCTGTGGGGAGGAGAGAGTTAGGCTAAATGAAGGGAAGGATTAGGGTAAAGATTATGATAAAGGTTGTTACATTTACCGCTGCATCTTTATTCTTCGGATGATCCATTGTTTCTCCTCTGCGAGACAGATGCAATTGTATTACACGCAGTTCACAAAAGGGCCGTTCTAACCGAAGACCCATACCTATAGTATGCAGCATGGAGGTGATCAGCTGAATTATGCTCTATTGTTTCAAAGGATGCATCTCTTTTACTGAACAACATTGACCTTTCACAGCAACATTTATAGCATACATATTGGTCTGCAATGCTGGAGATAGGTAAGCAACTACTTATGGGCATGACATACAGAAATGAGGAGGAAACAGATTAGAAACAAAGTCTACTAGTCCTGGTGATGGCATATTGAATAGTGTAGACAGGAAAAAATTATGTCATAAGACCTATCCGAATAAGAGCTAACAAAGTTTTGTTTCCTATGCGTTTTGTATTATTATTATTATGCTGTCTTCCATAATCTAATCAGGTGCCATAATCGGCATTCCTACACTGTTTTGCGTTTTTGACTTTGAACCTGTCATTCTAACAGAAGTTATCTATTTGGGACAATAACTAATTAAATGGGGCTTGTACTTGCATTCCGTATTTCAAAAATGTATATAGAAATGCACATTCCCCAATTAAACATGTTGAAAACTAAAACAATTGCATGTCCCTTTAGTCTTGTCACCTACTTCACTATGGGCTCTATTTATGGACATCCTTTAAATCTTCTGAGCGATAGTGATCCGGGCTCACTTATTGCAGCGAGCCTGGACACTTCCCTCCTCAGATTTATAAAGATGCCCCATCGTTGCACAGGCAACGATGCAGTAAAATTGTCGCTGATGCACCGTATGTACTGTGCGCATGCGCAGAAGGAACAGATCGGCCCTTCATTCTGGAGAGGTAAGTCGCATAAGGAATCATACGGATTCCCTCATGCATTTCTTTTGCAAACTACCTGAACCACCAATGTTTTCCCCCCCTTGATCAACTGAAGCACCAATGAAAAGATAAATAAGATTGAGCCTTCATATAAATTTTTCATTGGTGCTTCAGTGGATCAAGGGGGGAAAAACATTGATGGTTCAGGGAGTTTGCAAAAGAAAGGCATGAAAACTCCCTGCACACGACTCCTAACGCCAGCCTGAGCTGGCGTTAGGTTTACACTGGGAGCGGAGTGACACACTCTGCTTCCCCACCGCATAAATATGCGGAAGTGCTGGCACCCATTCATATGAATGGGCCGGTGATGCAATTTGAAAGAGTCATGCATCTTCATAGAAACTATAGTTTCCACTGGCGATGCATGATTTATAAATATGAAAATCTTTATTTTGAAGCGATAGTGGCAGTTTTCTGTTAAAAAGTGCCACTATCACTTCAAAATTAAGTGTGTAAATAGAGCCCTATATTCTTCTGTGTCTAAAGTCTGTTCCCCATAAGTTTGAAGACACCTCCCTGCCATCACTTCTTTTAGTACATCTGTCTCCTAATTCTGCCGTATCTACATCTGAAACATCTTCAGAATCTGGATGTTTCCCACCAAGATGCTTATCTTTCTTATCTCGTCTAGATTATAATGAACTTTTGAAGAACTATAAGGCTTCCTTACCCCCACAATTTATCCTAATTTCCACTGCCTCCCATCTTTATCTCTCTACTTCTGTTGACCCTGCCTGCCATTTATTACACAGATTCACCATCATCTAAAAATAAAAAAAGGTCAAATTATTAACAATATCTAATTCATTTAGGGTTCTACCCAAGCTGCTCACAAGTTGTGTAGCTATTTCTCACTTTCTATTATATAAGTCAGAAGTCTCAAGGCCTTTCAATGTACCCTATAACTCATATGTTCAAATCTCAGTCATTATCATTCTTACACCTCTGTCAACCTATATGTGTATACCTAGTAAATAAGCTTTCTTAAATAAGACACTCTTTATATTGTTTATTTTGACTATTTAGCCTTCTGACATTCTTAGATTTTGACAGAACTATATTTTTATTTTTGGTGGTGTATTATTACCTCCTCCAATGGTAGGTTTCTGTTAATTTTGTTATTGTTATAATCTCTGTTACCAATAGTCTCTGCTTTTTTCAACTTTTTGACTTGCCTTGTAGATGGTCTATTTTGTCCCTTCTGAATTTTTTTGTTGTATTTTATCTTATTTCGGATTCTATTCTTTCCATTTTTTGTTCAGAGCACTTGAAATAAATTTGACATGTTCATGATTCTCAAAATTCCTTCTTCTCAATCTAAGTTTTGGTCATTAATCAAAACTCCAGATGAGGCTAAAGCATTTACCTTCAATTAGCTATGAAATTACTGTGAAGCTTAACTAACCCGGAAACAATCAATGAATTAGCTATGAAATACCTTTGAAGTCTAACAAATCTAGAAACAACTAATCAACTATCTATTTGACAATTATCCACTTGTCTCAATGCAGATTGGACATTGAATCAATTAACCTGATCACATCCGGAACTCATTAATAACTGCATTAACACCATTCATGCCATGCCATGCCATGTTAGCAAGATCGTATCCATGCAACTATCTTTAAGTTTTCAGCTTATTTAACAGTCTGTGATGTAGCACAGTATCAAAAGGCTTACTAAAATCTAGATGAGCTATGTCTACAGTTCCCCCTTTATCTAATACTTTACTGACCCAGTCAAAAAATTCAATACAATTTGTTTGATATGATGTTCCCCCAGTGAATCCATACTGCTTGAGATCCTGTAAATTACTGGATTTAAGATACTGTACAATTTGTTCCTTTAATAGTGTTTCCATCAATTTCCCTACTACTGATGTTAGACTCACTGGTCGGTAGTTTGACGCTTCTTCCCTACTTCCACTTTTATGCAGAGGGACGACATTTTCTATTTTCCAGTCCTCTGGAATCACACAAGTTATTAGTGACTGATTGAATAATTCAGTTAATGGTTTTGCCAGCATCCCTCTAAGCTCTTTTAGTATCCTTGGATGTATCCCATCCCATTGATTTGTCCACTTTCACCTTTGAAAGTTCTTTTCATACATGCTCCTCAGTGAAAGTAGTAGTAATTGCCACCATTGCATTAATAGCCTTCCCATTTAAAAGTGGACCCTTCCCCTCTCTTGCTTTTGTAAATATTGAACAGAAATACTTGTTAAGATGATCTGCCATAGCCCTATCACCCTCAACAAGAATTCCACTTTCCGTTTTGAGCCTTAGGACACCCTCTTTAGTTTTTCACCTTTAATTTTTATACCTAAAAAAAGCGTTTGTCCCCTTTTCGTACCAAGTGGGCCAATTTTTCCTCAGTTTGTGCTTTTGCTGCTCATTTTGAGTTTGCTTATAATTCTGAAAGGCTATCTTTTTTGCTTTTGTTGCTACCTCTTTTATAAACCACATTGGCTTTCTTTTTCTGGGGTTTTTCCTAACCTTTCTTATACAAAGGTCTGTTGCTGTTAATAATGCATTTTTTTGTGCCTCCACTCTGCCAAAGAATCACTTACACATTTCCCTATTTCCACAAAATCCGCCTTCTAAAGTCTAGCACCCTTGTCTTTGTGTGCCACGTGTCTCTCTCAGTCGTTATACTAAACCATACTGCTTGATGGTCACTGGATCCTAGGTTCTCACCCACACTTACTTCTGAGATTCTGTCACCATTTGTAAATACCACATCTAAGGTGACTTCTTTGCGAGTGAGCTCAATCAACAGTTGCTTAAGGCACACTCCCTGTAATTAATTTAAAATGTGCCTACTTCTAGTGGAGCTCGCTGAAAACACCCCAGTTTATATCAGGTAGATTAAAATCTCCCATGATTATTACCTCTACTTTTAATGCCATTTTAGCAATTTCTTGCAAAAGGACATTGTCCGTTTCCTCTTCTTGCCCTGGTGGCTTATATATCACTCCAGTATGATAAATAACTCCCTGGGTTTCTATGGTTACCCAAAGTGCCTCAGTTTTTTCCTCCAATACTCCCTATTAAAGTTGAATCTCCTGATGAAGTCTGTAAAGGCCATTTAGCACTAGGACGAAACGCGTTTATGAAGTATCTGCCTTACTCTGAAATCAATCCACAACACCCTCTGGAAATTATGTTTGACAGAACAACTCGGCGGCAGTGTCAGCTCTGCAATATCCGAGAGCAAAGACAGACAGGACCAGCAAGACAGATAAGCTCTCTCAGAGAATATTTTACTTGATGATATTTTATTGAGCTGTGATGCACAGATTTTAACCTTACCTCTTGAAGTAAAGTTAGTTTTATAGTATTATGTTATGCTTTGTTTTTTTTCTTCCATATAAGGGAAGCAAGATCAGAAGTCTGAAAGTTAGCAAGTTGCTGTAAAGGCAGGTGACAAAAATACTGACCCGGAGCAAGTGTCCAGGCCAGGACGAATTTAAAGGCTCGCATAGCAGAAGCACCAGACGCAGTAAGCGGAACTGGTATCATGATGTATGACAAAACTAAATCACATTAAAAATTATATGCTTTATATTCTTGAATTATTTATAACTCTCAGTTAAAAGATAGCTATATAATCCTTAAAAGACAATAACCAAAAAATCTTCAAATGGGTGGTCAAAAGAGGATTTTAAACAGAATGATTTTAAACAGAATTGATACGCCTTCATCCTATTAACAGATACTAAATCTTACTTACCTCTTCAGAAGGAGCCAAATAATGAATTTCTGATTTAATTGAGACAACTATTAACAACCTGAGACAACAGACATCAACAAGGATGAACACCAGTTTTTATTAAACAATAACCCAATTATATCCATCTTCTTTACTAAA